>JARHVA010005242.1:955000-1265660 GCA_037957365.1 Torreya grandis
ACTATATCAACATCCACCCCATAATAAACCATCACTCCCTTTACATAGTTATTATATATCCATACTTATAGATACAAAGATGGATCCCCCTTCTAGGAATCTCAGTGTCTTGGGGTAGGATATTAAGGTCAAATAAGTAACCAATGTCTCTTGTGTTTTTTCTAGTTGGAATATATCCAAATCAATGTGATTGATCTGAGCCTAGGGTGGAGGTGTGACATTGGAGATGTGGTCCAATCCTAAAGCATCAATTAAATTCCAAATGATGTGTGGGTGAGTTTTTTTATCAATTCTAGGAAAGAGATATGAGAAAATCTCTTTGTGAGGATGGAAATTAGGTCATAGTTCATCATAGGTTTGGGGTTGGATTCAATCTCTAAGACATTTGGCAAGTAAAGAGTTATAGTTTGATGTTACCTTATGTGATTAATTATTTTTCATCTTCTTTAGTTCCTAATTATACAACTCCTATCATGTGAGTTTTCCCCTAAGGTCCTAATTATGGATCCACATCAAGGTTAGCTATGCTAGAGGTAGAGGCATATAAATCATGTGTACTAACATATGGAATTTGTTTAGTTTTATTAACCTATGGTTGATTCTAGATAGTGTGCCATTGATGTCCTATAAATGTATTTCAATATATACCCAAGTTGAAATTTTGTGGTGCCACAATACCAGTTGATAGGGCTTGAGGGTTTACATTAGCATTCCCTAAGAACATGCCTAGAAATGTTTATCTTTGATCCTTAGGAAGTCTTCAAATTATATTATTATATTCCTTGTAGGAATGAGTATCATGTCTAATGGCTTTATGAAAAAGGCAATATAATTTAAGATCATAATCCCTAGGTCTCTAATTTTGGTTCTATTGTCCAAACCATTGTAGGTTGTTTCCTTGATTAAACTATTGATTTTAATATTGTAGATAATGGTCAACATGTTTGAATTAGTTTAGAAGTGGAATATGATATTACATGTTATAATGTGGAGGAAAGTTAAAATAAAACACATGAACTATATGTTGATAATTTTTATTCCTCTCACCTACATTGTTATTTTTGTTCATGGTTTGGGGAGGGGTATTGTTTACAATGTTTGGCCTCTTGTTTAGATTAATCTACAATTGGGTGGGTTACTCAAATTTGTAAGTTATGCTTGAGTCTTATGGTTTTTAAATAAATGTATATGATGTTAATTCACCATTATCAATAATATATTTATTTTATGTTTCAAAACATGACACCTATCCATTTTATGACTGTTTATTCTATGATATTCACAAAATATTTTGGATTGGTATGGTTTTGGTACATAACTCCAATCATAATGTTTGATGGAAGGTATCTTAATCACAACTTCTCAAGTAACCTCTCTAATGTAATATTTTAGATTTATTTAACCTTTTGAAATTAAATTTATCCACTAAGGTATGTGTTGTACCCTAAATTTGATTAATTAGTGAGATTAATTTAATTAGAAAATAACTTTAAAATATAATTCATATAAATAGATATTGTATACAAGCTTTCATATGTATAAAAAAGACTGAGATTGATTCTTCTAATTTGACTACAAAATTTGATAAACATGGAAATTACTAAAGAGATCATGATACTTAGATATTTCGGTTGGTTTTCTAATTGTGACTATATTCTATAAGTGTAGATCAAGGATAAGTAGGATTTTGGTTCATTTAGTTCTATAATTGATTTTTTATCTATGTTGGGCTAGTTTTCAAGGATCAAGTCAGTATCACTGGTCAATACTTTCTAGATTATTAGTAATGAAATGTGTGGATGTAAAACATAGTGATTATATGGTCACATGTGACTATATTTACTAGATTTGTGTTTACAATATCATACCTTGATGGTACAGACAAATTCATAAATCAACCTCATTTTTTCCTTAAAACCATAGATGTGCTTATGAGGGCTAGGAACCTACAAAAATGGGGGAAGTGTAATGGGATGATCTAACCCAAATCACCCCCACCTGATGATTACTTATTTCTTATGTATCTAATACTCTAAGGAAGGAAATCAAACCACACATAATTATCCCAACTAGTGTGATTGTGCAATTGTGCTCATTTGGTATGTGTATATGGATAATGATTGGCTTTGGTCCTTGAAAATTATTTCTTTGGTTTAGATTTTGAGTACTTCAGACTTGACTTGTGACTTTTCCTAGTGATAGTTATAAAAATTGGGAAGAGTAAGGTATATTTCCTTAGTGTGCAATAGTGCATAGATATCTAATAAATAAATACCAAGTCCATTTTGAATGAGACCTTGACTCATTTATATATGGATCCAAATAAAAAATTAGTCACATCACTAACACATTAGGATTATGGGATGACCCTAAGGATGGGTTTGATTTTAAAAAATAGTCATTATTGGGAGTAAGTTGGATCTAACTAGCTCAGGTCATAATCAATTGGCGATAATGATTGTAACTAGTGGAATTGACATGTATACACATAGAGTGAATTGAAATTTTAGAGACATTTTTGTATGATATTTATTAGGTTTTAAATATATATGTATGTCCATGTAGGTTTATATTATCAAAATGGAAGGATTGAATCATATAATAACATCAAAGTGTGAGAGGATGGTGAATTATAACATTGTTTGTGTGTTTAAGTCATGTATGGTAAAGATGTGTTAATATTGTAGTTTCTGAGTACTTAAGGAAATATTTAAGTATCTACAAAGTCCCCAATTTTATTCTAATAATATAATTACTTGATTAAAAGGATAAAATGTATTTAAAAGATACAATTTACATGAGTCTGTACAACACACTTTTCTTTTTGGAAGATGGATCCAAATGTACATATTTTCTTCATTAAAATGTGTAATGAAAATGAAGTAGTCAATATCCATATTTGAAATATGAAATTCAAAATTCAAGGAACAAGGGTTAAATTACACATGTATGCTAGTTAAAATCATGTTTCCATTGCAACTTATTTGAGATTATGATTTCATATTGAAGCATTAGAGAGTTGGGGTGATTATTCTCCATATGTGTAACTATGAAGGATCATAAGTTGTGAAGGAAATATACCACAAAACTCATGAATGTGAAGAAAATTACACAATATTCTAACCCAAATAAATATATAGGAAAATAAGAGAGAACCATGTAGATAGTTTCAACTCAAAGAGGCCACTACATTGGTAAATAAGGGAACCAATCAGGAAAGGTTCACTAAAAAATGAATCAAACACTATTAATGAATTATAGATTCAATTTTAATATTTCACTCCATCTCAATCCATGTAAAAAAATGTATGATCTAAAGGGAACGAACAATGGTCATGCCTCCATCATGTAGACATGTTTGATCATGTATTTTTTCTCAATTTAGAATGTAATACGTAATCAAAAGAGAATGGACCATGTCCATTCCTCCATTATGATCACATATATGATAAGTGTGAGATGGAATGACAACCATTTTCCATTAAACTAAAAATTTTATTGTTTGGAATATTTACATGAACTAGTATCATTCCCCTTGAATCTTTACCATTGATATATAATGTTATGCATATATATGATGAAATTGAGAACATGTATGTAAAATTTATGTATTGAAAACCTAAAATTTTATTCTTGTAAAATGTTGTGAATATTCTCATTCATATGAACCAAAGTGTGTATCTCTTTGTGTTCAAATATCTATAAAGTGAATGCATATGCATGGCATATGCCATTGTTCACTTTTCAATGTGCCAATACCCATAATGTATCTGAACCAATCTGATACTTGAACCATTTGAATGTATAAAATCTATGAAGACTATACTCTTCTATAATTTTATGCTCATGGAGGCTTATGTATCCATGGCAATCCCATTCTAATTCACCCATTTTGATATAAAGAATGTATCATGTAGGTCATTCATCTCTAAAGAAGAATGAACTGTATCATGTTGTTTATAAAGATAAGAATGTGTAATATCATTGTGTGTAGAGAATGTTAGAATATTAATGTATATATCAATCTAGGAATGTGTATAACATATAAAATACATGGCATGTAAGTTTTATGATTTTATACACCTAATATTTCTAATTTATCATTTCTTGAAAAAATCTCTTGCAATGACTTGTTGATGCATCAATATCCATGAGTGCATGCCTTAAAAGGTACACTAGTAATGTGGGTGGGGATGACTGATTATACTTAATGATACATGTTGGCATTCTATCATGTTACACTATCACTACTATAAGTTTAACCTCAACCAAAATTATATTTATATTTATCTTCCATCTACTTCCTATCTAGCTTTGATAGCTTCCCTATATCCTATGATATAATATTGGTTGATAACATATATTTTATAGATTATTCCTTTTTATGCTAATATCATCTCACCTGATATATTTTTGAGGTTTTTTTACATTTGTATTGTATAGACCTAGCCAATACCATAATTTGCAAGCCAACATCTTCCAACTAAATCAGCCTAGTTGATACTATCAGCTTATAATTTAGGGTCAATTTTGGGTATTTTAATTGTATATATAGGGGTCACATCTCATTCCTAATATTATATAACATATTCATACACTATGTTTGTTCTTTTATTTCTACTCTAAGGAAGTATTTAGGAGAGTTGGTGGTTTTGAACCTTATTTTACAAGCTTTATTTCATGGTGTCATTAAAATTTATTGAGTCATTAGAAGTTCCTAACTAAGGATATATAGGTATTCATCAAACCATTTAAGATATTCAACCTATAATGTTCTCTTATAAGGATCCATTTTATCCATTAGGGATATTTAAGTATCGATGGGTCCACCCCAAGGTAAGTATTTTTACCCCTCCATTATTTCATTTATTTACATAATATATTAGACATTTCTTTGTTTATTACATTATGGATGTATGTGTGTACCCTTATTTAGGCTCTTCATTATACCTAATAAGCTAGTATAGATATAGGATTTCTTAGCTTTACATCTATCACATGAAGTTACATAGACCCTCCTTTTGTTAACCATTTTTGCCTTACCCTTTTACAACTATCTAATTCATAATTTAGTTTAATTTAATTTTTACACCTTTTATAACCATTTATTTTAATTGCATATTTACAACCATATTTAGAACCATTTGCCTTTACCTATGTCTAGTGAGAGTTATATCCTTATGTCACAGATTTAGGCTTTGGAACCATTTCCTCTTTAAATTTGAGTTGTAGGTTAGTATTTTATAGATATATGGATATAATTGGTCCTTACCTAGTCATTTAAGTATATGTAAGATCTATTTTATTGATTTTATTTAGGTATTAGTCTATTGATAGAAAGAGGATAGTTGTAGGTCATCATAAGCTATGCATACATTCTTACTGTATATTTGAACAACTCTGTTGAATTATAAAATTAGGGTTTAAAAATTCTATTATGTTAGAATATTTAGTTCTAAGTGGGTTAATTGTCTCTTAGCCTTGGTAGAATAATTAAATACTAATAATAATATATTATTTATTAACATGAGGTAAAAACCTCATGAAAATAAATAATAAAGATATGTTTATTTAATAATTATCAAATTTAATTATATGGGTTATCAAGATGGATGAACTTGTTATTTCATAATGATCGCCTCCCTTCTTGAATATTATAAATAGGGTTTTACCCATTTGGTAAATCATATCAATACACAATATTATTTTGTGAACTATGTGAAATATATGTAAGCATTATGAAGACTTGTCTAAGAAGAAGTGAGAGGAAGAGGAATTGTATATTAGGGTGTTTATCAATTATATGAATAATAATCATGGTTTTTTACCTATTTGAGGTTTTCCATGTTAAAACCTTGTGTTCATGGATTTGGCTATTCTCTATGTCTTTACTGGTTAATTCCATATCTAGATATATATATATATATATATATATATATATATATATATATATATATATATATATATATATATATATATATATATATATATATATATATATATATATATATATATATATATATATATATATATATATATATATATATATATACAGCATATTGGTGTTTTCACATGGTAAAAAATCTAGTTGAGTGGAATTGATTGACAAGCTTGTTTTGAATTACCATATATTGAAATTCAATGAATATTTAAATTATTATTGCCTCCTACTTGAGGATTTGTTGAAAAAAAAATTTCAAGATGTTTTACTATTGGTTTTACATTTAAATCTATCAAATATAAATCTCCAATCCTTCTAAGCTTCCACAAAGCCTTTGATGTGTTTTTAGAAGATTTTATATTTTCTTCATTACCTAGATGCTATTGTACGGCCTATGAGAGAAATAAATTTAAAAATATTTTTCTTGATTATTCCTTTGATTTTTATATGGTTTTGAAGGGTTAAATCAAGAAGTTAAAGCATTTAAGATCAAAATTAGACTCAAACAAGGATTGGTCAAGCTTGTTTCATGTTTTCTCTCCTCCATGGCACCTTGTATGGCCTACAAAAATGTTGTAGTCAAATTATGAGCCAAAAATGAAATTTAGAGGGTTTGGTTGGCTTTAGAAAAAAAATAGGAGGATTCCCAAAAATTTGTGCTCTTTGGAGTTCTATAGACTGAGATTTGAACTACCAAAATTCTACCTACGTGTCATAGTACAACACTAGTACGACACTATTAAAAAAATAATATTTTTTGTAATAACTTTTTTTTAAAGCTTTTTATGCCATCAACAAGAAATATAAATGAGGATTACAAAGTTTTAGACTTATTGGTATCATTTTCACATCTTTTTGCTTTGTGAAAGATTCACTGAATGTCATGCCTACTACAACAACTATAAAGGTTAGTACAAAGTTTGAAAGTATTTTAAAAATAAGCCATTTTTTTAATTTCTAAAAATTATATTTTTAAGTTTTTGTGGCTCCCAACATTTATGCATTCCTTTTTAATATAAAAGTAATTATTTTTTATATGCTTCTACATGCCTAGTGAATTAATTTTATATGTAGTTTTATTTATTTATTTTACAATATTATATATTGTAAAATAACTATAAAGGTTAGTGCAAAGTTTGAAAGTATTTCAAAAATAAGCTATTTTTTTAATTTCTAAAAATTATATTTTTAAGTTGTTGTGGCTCCCAACATTTATGCATTCCTTTTTAATATAAAAGTAATTATTTTTTATATGCTTCTACATGCCTAGTGAATTAATTTTATATGTAGTTTTTTTTATTTTGTATTTATTTTACAATATTTTTTGCATGTATTATTTCAAACTCTAGTATAGAAGAGTTGGCTAAGCTTTTTTTACTAAAATTTTATATCAGTGGAGGTCCTATGTTTTCCCCTAAATCACCTTTTATTTATTTTTTGGAATTTAATAAATTAACTTCAAATTAAATTAATTTGGATTTTATTTTTTAGTTCGTGTGCCAAGATTCATGCATTTAAAACCATAGTTGACCTATCAACCTTTGTTTGACTGTGGACCTATTGAATGTTTTAAAAAGTATAGCCATGTAACCAGTTGATCCCTAGGTTTTGACACCTTATAGACATATCTACATGTTCTAATTTTTTTATTTTTAAACCTAATATTATTAATTTTACAACCATTTTAATAATAGTGTCTAGGTGTTTGCTCTGAGTGTGACTCTTTCAACACCTAGATTAGTACAACTCCATTGCATTTTTGTTTGTATTATTTGACATATACTTTTTGAAATTAATCATATTTGCATATGTAATTAAATTTATTTTTTAAAATAGTTTGAAAAACTATTTAAAATTTTTTGTTAAATTTTTATTACATTAGTGTATTTTCACAACTCTTGCAACACCTTATTTTATCACAATCTTTCATAATTTTCTTTCTTGATCTAGTATTAAATTGAATAAATATTGTGTGTTTTCACTTCAAATTAGTTTTACTATCAGATAAAGTTAAAATTAATAGTAAAAATGATTCTTTTTAAGTATTTGATTAATATCTTATTTAAAGGGAAGTTATGGCTTTACCTCATTTTCATTTAGATAAGTCCCAAATGCATAATGGAAATAACTATAATATATAGAAAATCCATGTTAAATCTGAATTTATGGCTCAATATTTATGGAATATTATCATTGGCACTGATAAATTCTCTTATAGATGGCGTGTGACCCATGAGCTTAATAATGTATTTCGACAAACATCATAGGAAGTTATGTCCATTATCTTGTGGAATGTTAAAGATGAATTCCTTCTCCACATTGGTAATTATGAGTCTCCTATAGATTCTAGGAAACTCCTTGAATGCATAAATAAGAGCACTCACTTCTCAAAAACTATTAAGTTGATCTTTGAATTACTAACTACACCTATGAAAAGTGATGAAAAGGTTGTGAATTTTATTGCTAAAATTAAGAAAATTAAATCTCGGGTAGATGGTTGTAACTATAATTTGATTCAAGATCAATTAATTTATTTTATGATTCAATTAAATATTCATGAAAAGTTTAGAAATTTTATTTTAATTTCAAGATATCCCTGAATTTACCACCTTGTCTAATCTCCTAATTTAAGAAAAGCAAGTTATGACTAATTTTTATTCTAAAGATAATGTCACTCAATCATTTCTCACCTTAAATAATGTTTATGATAATAATAAAAACCATAAATATAACCTTAATTCTATTAAATTAAAAAATGGGAATAATAAATATCATCATAAGAATCATAAACCTATGTTTAATAGAAATTGCAATATGTGGTAAACTTGGTCATAAAAGGGAAACCTATTATAAAAATAATCATATAATTAAAAAAATAATAATAATAATAATAAAAAGGGAAGGAATCTAATCAAACAAAGTAAAATAATAAATACCCTAATTAGAATAAGAATTAGGATCAGAATGTTATTGTTTTATATGTTTCTTTATTTTCTTTAAAATAAAATGAGTGGATTTTAGATAGTGGTGCATTGCACCATATGAATTTCTTATATAATATTATGTGTGATTCTAGAGATATATATAAAAATATTTACTTAAAAGATAATTCTTTCTTAGAAGCAACTAAATATGGAAAAGCTAAATTTTATTATAAATGATGTTTTTATGTACCTAAGCTTAAAAAGAACTTATTATCATGTTCACAACTTAATAATGATAATTTATTTTTAACATTGATTAAAGATAGTTAATCCATTAGAAATAAATCTATATCTTTGATTATTTAAAGGGTTAAAAATAATGGTTTGTACATTTTCTCTCCTTATTCTGCATGTTTTCTTTCATCACATCGTAAGAATGAATCTCAATTATGACATGAAAGATTAAGACATGTTAATTGTATAAGTTTACATGATATGTATACCAATAAACTTACTGTCAGACTTCATTATATTCCATCTCATAATGAAACTTGTGAGGTTTTCTTACGTGGTAAACAACATACCAAACCCTTTCACAAGAATCATGAAGAAAATTCCTCACATACTTTAGAATTTATGCATAGTGATGTTGTAAAAGCTATTAAAGTTGTATATTGTTGATGTGGGTCTTGTACACACCCTTAGAATTAATGAGTTAACTTATAACATTTTAGGATCTCAATGGAGGTAAACTTCACTCTAGGGCACTAGTTACAAGTATGAGTTAGACAACTTGGTTGTGGAATAGCAAGTTGAGCATGTAGGTTATTAAGAGGGTGTTCTTATAGTGAAATAAAATATATTAAATAAATTAAAACCTATCTAGGTCAAATGGATGGATGGATACTATTATAAAATGGGTAGGTCTTAATCAAATAAACTTCAAAATGAGGGAAGGGTAGAGCATAAAATAAGGCTATATGGTATCAATATATTACTTCCTTGATTGGTTGGTTTGTGGACAATTATTTCTAGAATTATTTCTTGTTGGTTGAATCTATTACAAACTCACACACAAACATAGTTAGTTAGTATTGGATAAAATAGTATAATAAACTTAAGGATCTCAGCTAAAGTTTGTTCTTTTTAGACTAGCTATTGCACAACCTTACTTATAAGATTATAGCTCAGACTAGAAATGTATATAAGGAAGCAATGACTCTCAACTAGAAGACTATATCAAAGGTAAACATCCTTCACACTTATAAACTTTTAAGACAGTCAATCAATTACTTGAAATCATTAACACTTGAAAACCATCATATAAAATCAATAGATATTAATGATAAAAAAAATGAATTATCTATAGCTATTTCACACTGAGAATTACTAAATTAAAATAATGAAATGAAATAAGACCTAAGTTACATATAAATGGAATGAAAATACATCGGCACAGTTGCATGACAATTAAAATGACTTCTTGTATTGATAAAGTTTTAACCCTTTGGAATGAGGGTTTTATACTTATAAATATACTTGGGGAGGGGTCTCCTCATCCTCCAAAATCATGCAAACTCAAAGTTATTGTTGACAATTTTGACCCCATAGGTCAAATTGCCACCCTTATCATTCAAAACTTTTCATACCATACCATTTTGTCTTATGAGTTAGTAATTGGTCCTAAAAAGTCCTTGAAGAAACCATGGTTAATTGATCTTAAGGTTTTTTAGGTGATTTAGGGTATTTTCTTTCACTTGTATTGTCTTTTATAGGAAAGTATTGATGTTAATCAGAGTAGTTAAAATGAGTAAGTTTTTAAAGAAGACTTCAAGCTTTCAATAGTGGAAGACTTCAATCTTTCCTACATCATTAAATTCACCAAATAAACCTAAATTAAGAAGAAGAGGAAAACCTAATGAAACAAAATTACAATTTTATTTTCTTTTGGAACTCTTTCTCATCAAAATGTTGGAATTTGTTTAGACATTTTGTCTAAAGGAAAAGTTTTGAAAGGTATTTTGGCAAAGCAAGTGCCCCAAAAACTTTTCCAAAAGGGTATTTTCTTGAGAAATTTGTCCATTTTAAGAAGGCCCAAAGGAATTAGTGGTCCAAATGCATTTTTACCAAAGGGTACTTTTTTCAGAGAAATGGTGTTGTGTAAAAGTTCATAACGGTCTATTTTTTTTCAAAAGTAGAATGGTCTTTTCAAAAAAATTGAAGGTATTTTTCTTGAGGAAAGGGACCATTTTCAAAAAAAATTAAGGGTATTTTTCAAAAGATATGATGGTCCATTTCTAAAATCTGAAGGGCTCTTTTAAAAGAATTGAAAGTTTCTTTTCAAAAAAATTGAAGGGTCCATTTCAAAACTCTAAAGAACACTTTTCAGTAAAAGGTCCATTTTCAAAAGGCTGAAGGGAATTTAAAGAAATAAGAAGGCACTTAGCAAAAAGACAAAGGTAATTTTCAAACAAGCTGAAAGAATCAAGTCCATAGGAAAATTATTCATGGAAATTGAAGAAAAAAAACTCTAAAGGGTCTATTGTAAAAATTCTAAAGGAATTCCTTCGAGATAATATTATGAGAAAATGGTCTTTTAAAAAAATTTGAAGGTATTTTTCTCAAAGAAAGGGACCATTTTAAAAACTTTGAAGGGTATTTTTCAAAAGATCTGATGGTCCATTTCAAAAAATTTGAAAGGTGTTTTTTAAGAAGTGTGAAGGTTCCTTTTCAAAAAGGTCAAAGACATGATTTCCTTCAGCCAAATTATTCATAGGAAAGTGTGAAGCAACATAATTTCCTTTAGATAAATTATCCATGGGAAAAGTGCAAAGCAAAAAGTCCAAATACATGATTTTCTTTAGATAAATTGTCCATGGGAAAGGTTGAAATAAATAATATGAAGGAAATGACCTGAAGGGATTGATGATAGTTTCATAGATGTCAACTTTAGCCTCAACAAATAAATATTAGAATTCAAATATCCAATGATGAGATCGTACATGTCAAGTTGGATCCCTTACAAGTAGTTATTTGCATTTGGGCAAGTTTTTAAAGGGTTCATCAAGATTTTCATGAGCTCAACACTTGTCAAGATCTCATGATTAGAGATAAATATTTTATGGGATTCCAAGCTTAAGTAAATCAACATAGTCTATAGCCTACATTTATAACATGCAAAGTGACCCAAGCTCAATCAGATATGTCTAGGTGGAGCACAAACATACAAAAATAAAGACATGTAACTACCTTCAATCACAACTCTCTTAATTCCAAAAGTGAGAATAGAATTCATGAGGGGTTCAAGGAGATTTATGGTTATTTTGGATGGTTGATCTCATGATTAAAGTAATTTCATGCTTTCAATGAAAAAGAGCTCAATAACAACGAGTGATCTGCAGTCATTGATAACTTCATCTCTTAATTCCCCACTCAAAAATGTAAGTCCCTCTTCTATATCATCTTTTCTTATATATATATATATATATATATATATATATATATATATATATATATATATATATATATATATATATATATATATATATATATAAGCTTTTGAGCCATTATAAGAAGAAATTTTTTATCTAAAAAATATATATAAGAAATCCTTGAATCAGTGTTGTGGCCAAGCCATGCTCAGAGAACATATGTATTTTGCCTTTTTTATGAATAAGATAGAATTTGTATCTCCTCAAAATCCTATGTTTTAATGTATTTTGTGGTATGTTTGGAGATGAAAATGATAGCTAAGGCTTCCTATCATCTTATCCTTTCCATTATACATATTTGTAGGTGTTAAGCTCATCCTTGTAGGTCACATAGTGTGCTCTATCATCTTGTTTGCATTGCAAGTACAATCTCTCTCTAGTGTCTTTGACAGACCTATTGAATAATTGCCTTAGATCATGCATTAAGATTGAATCTCTACACAAATTATTGATTCTCATAGGCTACCATTTGAGTAGTGTAATTAGATTCACATCCTTGTTCATCTTCTCAGTGTACGTCATGCAGATGGAGGTCATATTTTTGGTATAACACCATCATTAGATAGGATTCTCCTTAAAATTTATTTATTTATTTCTCTCTTTTCCCTTTTCCCTAATATTTTGTATCATATATTAGGGATCCTAATTGATACACCAAAGGGAGAGAGCCCTTAGAATATATTGATTCAATTTGCTGATTAGGCCACCCATAGCCTAGTATTATTTACATGTTTTAGTATATTGTGAAGGCCTAAAACTACCTTCACAAGGGCATGAGTGGAACACTGAGTGGGAAACTTACTCCTTGGAATAGCTAAGGTTTGGATCTGAGGACAAGCATTTGTCGTAGAGGAGAATATCTATCTTCATCACAAACCAAAGATTTTTTAGGTTGTAGAGTTTACAGCATCATTTAGGCAATTCCTTTATACCAAAGGTTACCATGAGGTCAGATATCAAAGGTATTAATTTTAAATTAATTGAGTTGTCTTATACATCATATAAAATATCAAGTTTTAGTAGGATAAATCCATATTCTCAAAAACAATATTTATCTCCTAGTTATCCTACTATTCTAATCACTACAATCCCCACTATCTAAATGGCTATCAAAAACCAAGAATTTATTCCATTCAATAGATGTAGCCCACTAAATTTATCCCAATTTTATGACATTATTATATCTACCTTCAAGATCATCCCATTATTCTTAAGATAAAATCAAACAACCCCTATTAAGCACATCCAAGATGTAGTTAATCTTTGTTTAGTCCATAATGTTGTTGAGGATAATGTTTCTATTAGATTGATTATTTATTCCTTTAAAGTAAAATCATTGTAGTGGTATAGAACCCTATCACTAAAATCCATTTCTACCTAGGATGAATTGGTTATAGCCTTAGTCAAGCAATCTGAGGACAAATATGATCACCTCTCTTTGGTTGAAAAGTTAACTACCATAAAGAGAGCTCCTCATGAGTTCATGTCTAATTTTAATCTCAAATTCCAAAAGACATAGACTAGGATACCTATGTTGATTAGGTGATCCCCTAAATATGAATTCTTGTACTATTTGGAGGCCCTTAACTCTGACATTAGTGTGATGATACAGTCAATGGGTGGTACAACTTTAGATGCTTATGAGGTTGCAATAAGGGCAGAGAATAGTTTGATACAAGCTAGTAAGCTTTATCCAATGCCTCAAATTCTTATATTCCTATAATTTAATTCTATACCAACCCCTCAAATTCCTCAAATTCCATCCTTATCTCATATTCTATCCCCTCAAGCTCAGGTTGTAGCCCCTACTAGTCAATCTAGTGAGATAGGAGAGTTGGAAGGTTTTTTACAATCCTTTGGGAATGAAATATTAAAACTTAGGAGGTAATAGTTTAAAACCAATAGGACTTATCAACAATAAAATCAGACCACCTATCATCCATTGAAAGATCAAAGGCCTCCTTATCAAGGTTTTAGAGAGAGTAGACCACCTTACCAAGTACAAGGAACCATATTTATAGCTAATCCATATGCTTCCCTTGATCCAAATTCTCATTCCAATTCAAAGGACATTATTCCCACCACACCTCAAAACAAATTGATGTAGGATTCAAGTTGGTAGTCCTCAAATCTCAATGATGCTCAAAACCAAGCCTTGGTATCACAAAACATCATTATGCCACAAATTACATAAGAAGAGTTTTATTTTCAAGGAGGTTAGTATTGAGATACAAGTTTGGAAACACAAGGAGAGAATCAATAAGTTCAAGGTTAGCCTAATGCCATTAATGTGAATTGGCAAGTGGATTATCATGTTGTTTTTACTCAGGGTGTTGAAACTAACTATACAAGTGATCAAGGTACAACTGTAACTAGAGCTAAAATAAGATCCATTGATGAGGCTCAAGAGGTGAAAAATTATTCAAGTACTCCTAATTTTGTTTCTAAGAGTATAAAAAAAACAACTAGTTGCACCTACAACTCAAAAAATTTAGAATATAGAGGTTAGTAAAGGTCATCAAATACCTCTAATTTGTGAGCAGCCAATGCTTCAGAAAGTGAAACCAAAGGTTGGCGGGTCTCATTTTAATATATTAGATTAGATGAAGAATTATAATATAAACATTAAAATTTTGGATTCTCTTTCCATTCTAGGACAAAATGATATGCTCATCCAAAATCTTTTAGCTCTCAAATTATCTCCAAAACCAGTTGAGAAATAAGGTCTTGTCTTAACTAATTAGGATCAGCCAACTAAGTAACAAGTAAATTAAATAAATAAGATGGTAAAGGTGTAAAAAACTGAGGTAAATTCAAATAAAACTCCTGCTTTCTACCTTTCTTTTATAGTGGGTGATATTTTGGTTCATAACTATATGGTGGATAGTGGAACTAGTAGCATAGTTATGCCTAAGCAGATTGTAGACAAGCTTGGCCTTATTTATGAGCCAAACACTAAGGGGTTATTTAAATTGTATGTGTCACCAAAAAATATGTTAGGCATCATAAAATATCTGAAATTGACATTACATGTTTTTCCTAATATTACTATTCAGTAGGATGTTGTTGTGGTAGACTTGCCTCCTTACTTTATTATGTGCCTTTCAAGGGACTTCACCTCAAATATTAGGGGATATTTATCATCTAATTGGACTTATTTGATTTTCATAAATAGTTATGGTACCAAGAAAATGATTCATTTTTATCCTATTTCACATTTCCATATGGAGCCATATATGAAAAGTGTTGTGAACACTAATTGTATCATCTTGAATGATGTACTAGAAACTAGTGGAGTAGAAAATGGATCACCTTTGGATGAAGTTATAGATTTTTTTATTGATGAGTGGGATTATAATTTTCATGAGCATTATAATTATAATCTAATTAAATAATAAGTACTTGGTGTGTATTACCTTCATGAGAATGATGCACTAATTCCAGCCATGGTTAAGGATGATGAATCTAGTGAAGGTTTGTGGAAATTTTACTTTGATGGATCAAGGAATAAAAATGGTAATAGGGATGGAATTATTTTGGTTTCTCCAAAAAATAAAATGTATTTCTCTTCTATTAAGATTTAGTTTGGTTTTTCAAATAATGTTATAGAGTATGAGGTACTGGTTCATGGTTTGCAGTGGGCTAGGAGGATGAAAGTCAACACTTTGCAAGTTTCTGGTGATAGTGAACTTATAGTTCACCAAGTAAGAGGTTTAAATGTATGTAAAAATTTGTTTATTAAATATTAAAATCATATAATATGGAACTTATATGAATATTTTTAAGCTTTTAACATTAATGTAATACCAAGAGGTAAGAATAAACAAGCAGATAGGTTGGCTGCCATTAGGACACAATTTGGTATCCTAGATGATATATAAAGGTGGTTATAAGACCTTTTATTCTAGATAATCACTATAATTGGCAAGTGTTTGAATATGACAGTAAAATTATGAGATTCTTGCAAGAAGAGGCTATGTTTTTTTCAAGAAACCAATCAAAGTATTTGCAACAATATGGTGATCAGATTGTGTAACTAAAAACAAATAAGTTGCCCAAGGGATTGGTCAAACTTGAGAAAATTTTCAATGGTGATGATGAGTTAAAGAATGAGAAGTCATCCTTGTCAAAAAAAGAAGAGCACTATTTCAATGTGGAGATTGTAGCTGGTAAGAATTTGAAGTTGGGAAAGGTATGCACTCCTTCACAAAAGGAAGATTTCATTGAGTTATGCTCAAATTTTGTTGATGTATTTTCATGGAAAGATAGTGATCTTAAGGGATTTGATCCAAGTTTAGCTCAACACACCATTGAGTTAAATGGTGAAACTAAACTAGTGAGACAAAGATAAAGGCCCATCAATCCTAAGCTTGAGCCTTTGATGATAGATAAGCTTCACAAGCTCATAGAGTCAACTATTATATTTTCAATCAAGCACTCAACTTGGGTGGAAAATCTTATTTTAGTATGAAAGAATAATGGTGAGATTAGATTGTGTGTTGACTTTCATGATTTGAATAGGGCTTCACTTAAAGATCATTATCCATTACCATCAATGGAATAAATTTTACAGTTGGTTTCAGGTTCAGAGAGGTTTTCTTTGTTTGATGAATATAGTGGTTACAATTATATTTTGGTTAAGGAGGAGGACCAATTTAAGACAGCCTTCAAAACCAAGTGGGGGACATTTTCATACAAAAAAATGCCCTTTAGTTTATCTAATGCTGGAGTAACCTTTTAGAGAGCCATGGATATGACATTCTAAGGCCTTATTAACAAGTTTTTACTTTTTTATTTGGATTATATAATAGTGTTTTCAAATAATATGAGTGATCACATGGTTTATCTCAAGAAAGTGTTTGAAAGGTATAGGCAATTTGGGGCATCTCTAAATCCCAAAAAGTGTGTCATCTTAGTTCATGAAGGTAAGCTCCTTAGACATGTGGTTTCAAAGTATGGTTTAAGCACAGATTATGAAAATATTGATTCCATTCTTGCACTTTCCTTACCTAAGCACAAAAAGGCTATTCAAAGCTTCTTTGGAAAAATCAATTTCATAAAGAGATATATTCAGATTTTGCCATTTTCACTAAGCCACTTACAGCCATGTTAACAAAGAATCAAAAATTTATCTAGTCTAAAGGAGTAAAGAGTTTTGAATATATTAAGAAAGCCATAATTAGTGATCCTATACTTATAAATCCATATTTCATAAAGGATTTCATTTTGTATACATATGCTAATATGGACACTTTAGGCATTCTTATGCACCAAAATCATGAGGCTTTGGAATAGCCAATATCCTTCTTTATTAAAGGCTTATAAGAGTATGAAACAAGGTAATATTTTGTTTAAAAACATGTACTTTTAGTTATAAGGTCTCTTAAAAAGTTTAGATACTTGTTGTCTAACAATAAGACACACCTAATGGTTTCCCATCCAAGCATCAAGGAGTTCCTTTTAAACAAAGATATAAATGAGAAGAGAGCTATTTAGATAACCAAAGTAATGGATTATGATGTGGAAATTAAGGTCAAAAATACTATTAGATATAAAATACCTTTTAAGCATCTATCTCAAGACTTGTAAGGGACTAATGAGGTTGTTTTGGTGTCAAATGATGAAGAGGTTGCAGCTGGTCATACTTTACCTTCCAACTAGTTTCATGACTTGGTAAGCTATCTCCAAGATGTTATTTATCCATCTCATATAATTTATTCAAAAATAATATATTTTAGGTTGTAATAGATTCCATTTTTTCTTGTTGATGGTGTTTTATTTAAGAAGAATATCAATGGAATGTTGCTAAGATGTATAGAGCCAAGCCAAACTCAAAGATTGCTCGAAGAAATACATGATAGACATGGTGGAGGACATTATTCCACAAGAACTACATCCCTTAAGATAATGATAGGTGGGTACTATTAGACTAGTATATTTAGTTATTGTCATGCATGGGTTAAGAGGTGGAAAAAGTATGTTATGTTTGTAGGAAAAGTGAAACTTGCAACCTTACCTCTTCAAACAATTACAGTGGATCAGCCCTTTTTCAAATGGGGATTGGACTTTATTGGTCTTATAAATTATCCTTCAATTTCATGACATAAATGGATTTTAACTACTATAGATTACTTCACAGATTGGATAGAAGTAGTGTCATTGAAAGAAGCAAACAAAACTAATGTTCTATATTTCTATGAAGTTTTACTTATTAGATTTGGATTTCCTTCAACTATTATTTATGATAATGCAATGTATTTTTTGGGAACTAAGATCATCCAATGGGCTATCCAACACAGAATTTATCTTAGCACTTTATAAAACTATTATCCAAAAGGTAATGGCCTTACTAATTTTACAAATAAGAACCTATTAAATATCATAAGAAAGACTATTAAATATAGTTAGAGGTTATAGAATCTCAAGTTGAAGTCATCTCTATTGTCTAATAGGGTCACCTACAAAATATCAATATCCAACTCTCCATACAAGCTAGTATATTGTAAGGAATCAAGGTTACCCATTTCTCTTGAGTTTAATGCTTTAGAACTAATGCATCAACTTGAGTTGCTAGAGAATGAGCCCATGGATATCAAGTATGTTGAGCTTATGGAGTTGGAAGAGATAAGAAATTAGTCCATGCTAGCCATAGAAATTCATCAAGTATAAGTAAAGAGAGTTTTTGACAAAGGAGCTTCTTCATGAAGTTTCAAAGAGGGAGATTTAGTCCTCAAGTGGGATGAAGATAGAGATAAACCAAGAAGGTACATAAAATTTGATTCCCTTTGGAGTGGCCCATAAAAAATATCCATCTACAAAGCCCATAATGCCTTCTAACTTGTAAATATGGATGGTGAGGAGCTTCCAATCTCAGTCAATGGGATACATTTAAAACATTGTTACTGAAGAGCTAAGTTCCTTGTACATTGTTTATTTTCCTCCAAGTGTTCTTCAAGAACATTAGTTTAGTTATGTTTTGTCCCAAATAAGTACTTTATTTACACATTTGTTTTGTTTTGTTATTTTTCCCTACTTTGTGTTTTTCCCTTCTTATTTTGGAGGATGAAGGTTGTCTCATGTCAAGTCAAAATAAAATTTATAGTCATGGATCAAATTTGTCATTAATTTTTGATTCCAAGAGTCATGTAAATGGTCTGGTTCTCAAGCATTGTAGGCATGATTCCCAGTTGAGTCACCAAAATGTTGATAATTTTGACCCCATAGGTCAAATTTCCACCCTTATCATTTGAAACTTTGCATACCATGTCATTTTGTCTTTTGAGTTAGTAATTGGTCCTAAAAAGTCCTTGAAGAATCCATGGTTAATAGTTCTTAAGGTTGTTTAGGTGACTTAGGGTCTTTTCTTTCACTTGTCTTGTCCTTTGTAGGAAAGTATTAATGTTAATCAGAACAGTTGAAAGGAAAAAGTTTTTAAAGAAGACTTCAGGATTTCCTACACCAGTAACTTCACCAAAGAATCTTGAAGTAAGAAGAAGAGGAAAACCTAATGGAGCAAAAGTACAAGTTTATTTTCTTTTGAGACTCTTTTTCACCAAAATGTTGGAATTTCTTCAAACATTTTGTCCAAAGGAAAAGTTTTGAAAGGTATTTTGGCAAAGTAAGTGCCCGAAATAGTTTTATTGAAGGGTTTTTTCTCAAGAAAATTATCCATTTTCAAAAGGCTTGGAGGAATTAGTGGTCCAAACACATTTTTTCCGAAGGATACTTTTTTTAAAGAAATGATCCTATGTAAAAGTTCTGAATGGTCCATTTTTTTAAAAAGTAGAATGATCTTCTCAAAAAATTTGAAGGTATTTTTCTCAAGGAAAGGGACCATTTTGAAAAATCTAAAGGGTTCTTTTCAAAAATCCCAAAGGGTTCTTTTAAAAAAATTTGAAGGGTCTATTTCAAAACTCCAAAGAATACTTATCAGCAAAAGGTCCATTTTCAAAAGGCCAAAGAGGATTTCAAGAAATCTGAAGGGACTTTTCAAACAAGCTAAAAGAATCAAGTCCATGGGAAAATTATCTATGAAAATTGAAGAAAATTAAAAATCTAAAGCGTCCATTACAAAAATTATTAAGGAATTCCTTTGAGATAAAATTCTAAGAAAATGGTCTTTTTAAAAATTTTGAAGGTATCTTTCTCAAGGAAAGGGACCATTTAAAAAAATCTGAAGTGTATTTTTCAAAAGATCCATCGGTCAATTTCAAAAAATCTAAAATGTACTTTTAAAAAATTCTGAAGGTTTCTTTTCAAAAAGTTCAAAGATATGATTTCTTTCAGATAAATTGTCACATAGGAAAGTGCAAAGAAAAAATTTTGAAGACATAATTTCCTTCAAATAAATTGTCTATGGGAGAAGTGTGAAGCAAAAAGTCTAAATACATGATTTATTTTGGATAAATTATCTATGGGAAAGGTTGAAATAAATAATCTAAAGGAGATGACCTGAAAGGACTGATGACAGTTGTGTGGACATCAACTTTAGCCTTAGTAAATCGTTGTTGGAATTTAAATATCCAATGACAGGGCCACAAACATCAAGTTTGAGCCCTTACAAGTAGCTATTTGCATTTGGTCAAGTTTTCAAAGGGTTCATCAATATTACCACAAGCTTGACACTTTTCAAGATCTCGTAATTAGAGATTGATGGTTTGTAGGAGTCCAAGCTCAAGTAGATCAAAATGGTTTATAGCCTTACTTCAAAACATGCAAAGTGACCCAAGCTCGATCAGATGCATCCAGGTGGAGCATGAGCATGCAAAAATAAAGACATGTAGCTACCTTTAAGCATGGATCTCTTAGTTACATAGGGGAGACTTGAATGCATGAAGGGCTTGAGGAGATTTACAATAATTTTGGATGGTTGATCTCATGACTAAATTAATTACATGCTTTCAATGCAAAAGAGATTGAGAACAATAAGGAGTGATCTATAGTCATTGATAACTTCTTCTCTTAGTTCCCCACTCGAACACATAATCCCCTCTTCTCTCTTGTCTTTTCATCTATATATACAAGCTTTCAAGCCATTGTAAAAAGAAATTTTAGATTAAAAAAAAAGATTAAAAATCCTCGAACCCATGTTGTGGCTAGGTCATGTTCAGAGAACATCTATATTTTGTCTCTTTTGATGAATAAGAGAGAATTCATATCTCCTCATAATCTTATGTTTTAGTGTATTTTTGTGGTATGTTGGGAGATGAAAGTGATAGCTAAGGCTTCTTCTCATCTTATATTTTCCATTATACCTATTTGTAGATGTTAAGCTCATCCTTGTAGGTTGCATAGTGTGCTCTATCATCTTGTTTGTATGGCAAGTGCAATCTCTCTCTAGTGTCTTTGGCAGACCTATTAAACATTTTTTTAGATCATGAATTAATCCCAAACCTCTATGCAAAATACTAATTCTTGAAGGCTACCATTTGAGTAGTGTAATTAGATTCACATCCTTTTTCATCTTCTCAATGCATGTCATGCAGATGGAGGTCATATTTTTTATGTATCACCATCACTAGATAGGATTTCCCTTCAATTTTTTTATTAATTTCTCCCTCTTCCCTTTTCCCTAATAATTTGTAGCATACAGCATGGATCCTAATTGATACACCAAAGGGAGTTAGCCCTTAGAATCTAGATATTCAATCCACTGATTAGGCCACCCATAGCCTAAGATTGTTTCCATGTTTTTGAGTAGACTGTGAAGGCCTAAAACTACCTTCACAAGGGTGCAAGTCTAATTGACAGTAGTTACATCTAGTAATTATAACCTTAATTGTAATTTATTGCCAAAACTAAATGTACAATTGTAGCTACTTATGACTATGTCAAAAATAAGTTTTCCCTCATGAGGACATACAACATGTGCATTCTTAAAAATTTTTTAGGTGAACTTTTACATGCATACATCAAATTTAAGTAGACTATAATTACATTGAATAATCTTATATGCAAGATTTCATACAAAAATATTATTCAATAACTAAGGCTTATTTACACTCAGTGATTTCATGGCTATACTTACCCTTATAGGAGGAATTGAAGTTTTTGGTGGCACCAAAGTGGTATCTAGAGATGAAGTGGTAGCTAAAGCTAAAGTGGTAGTTGGAGCTAAAGTGGTATTTGAAACTAAAGTGGTAGTTGTAACTCAAGTGGTAGCTCAAGCCTTAGCTTTTTTTTCCTCCAATTTCTAATAGTACTTAAATCCTACATTATTATGGTATATTATGATGTCGATGTTTAAAAGTGGTGGCCTACATACCATACTTGTCTTCTCCATTAGGCATGCATGTTTAGTTTTAGTACTCTTGAAATTGATCCAAAAGATCTCTACTTATGTGACCTTTCATGTAAGAATATAATTCAGCTTCAATCTCCTCTAATTCTAATCCTGAAAGATTCTACTTGAACTTGGCTAAGGCTTGTTAGAGAAGATGGTCAAAAATAGATCTACTTTCTATCTTACCTATATATTCCCTTGTGAAATATTTTACTCCTCTAAAATTTTCAAAATAAGGATCTCATGCTTTGTATACTTAGGCATTATTACTTCTATAACTACTACTCATTCCCTCACTTTTTATGTCTCAATGACAACTAGGTTGAGGGCATTTGAATTCTCTAATGATTTCATTAAATTGAGATGGTTGTATGCCTTATTCATTATGTAGAGGACAAGTAATTTTAGATTATTCTCATCTTCCTCTAAATAATTAAACAATTTAACTACTTCAATGATTTGTGGGGCTAATTTAGTCCTCATTAAATCAATGACATTTAAAACTTTGTATGGCCTCAAAGATCCACTTTGTACATCTATTTCAATTTTTAAGGGAACATAGATGGTTTATTGTTGTTCCCTAACCTACTCTAACTCTTATTCTATCTCTATCCTTGCTTGTTTTATCCCTTCATGGAGCTCAATCAAGTCATCCTTTTGTGTCTCAAAATAGTATCTAAAATCATCAATATAAGGAGACTAACCTAGTCTCTTATTATTTCTCTTAAAAAGGGATAAAACATATTTTCTTTCTTCTAGAATCATCCCCCTTCTAGCATAATCTTCAATATTTTAATAGGTCTCTATAGATACTCCTTGTGGATTTATCAAAAATTGAGCTTGTTCTAGGTAGATCTATTATGGTGAGTTTGACCTTTGAGAGGATTGATATTCCAAATCTACTACCCACTATGGGATTACCAAGTGAGCTAAGTCAGTTAGTTGACTATCCTCGATTGTAGTCTTAACTAACAAATCTCGTAAAGATTATTTCAAATAATCTACATGGAATGGGTCTCAAAGAAAAGGATAAATACTCTTAGACCAATCCACACTAACATATTAGGGCAACAGGTGGACTGTATATACCTGCTTCTTATTCCTAACCTTCTTTGATGATACTATAGTGGTAGTTTGAGAAGAATTGGATGAAGGCACTGGTAAGCCTAATTTATTGGATGACACATGTAACTATGAACTTGTCAATGTTCTCCTATCTTTTAGATGATAATTTTTTAGTCATAGGCCTAATTGAGGTAATGGTGGAGGTAACCATAGTATAAGTGGGGATAAAAAATGCTAAGAATATAATTGGAATAGTAGAGACTATTTAGGATGTAGAAATAGCAAGAGTAGAGGAAACATCTCCTACTTTTGAAATAACCAAGGAAGGTTGGACATTAGGTTTATAAGAAAAAACTCTACCTTAGGCACAACTAGAGAATGGGAAACATTAAGAGTGAGAGAAACAAGATCAAAATAATAGACAGACATGGGAGATATAAATTATACAACTAGATTTGTAGAAACTGAAGGAACTATAGAGATAGTTAGGATTACACCCTCACCTAATTGGTCTCCTTAGAGTGGTTTTTTCCTTTAGTTTATTGAAAGCTTAACATTTTAGCTCTCTATAACTCCTCCTATTCATTAGTGGACTCACCTATTATAGATTTTTACTCTTTCCCTGATGGTCCTTATGTAGATGATGGTTTAATAGTGGGACTTTTATGGGGCCCTTGGAATCTAGGTTTTATCTTATAATAAATAGTCACCTTTTCTATTATGGGGGATGCCACCTAAGTAGGGGAAGTTTATACTTACACACTTGTAGTCACTTGTTCTAAATTAGTAGTATTATGAGCATGATATTTTAAGTCTAAGGAGTCAATATAAATTGGATCATATTTAGTTCTCCCAAGGGTAGTTACAATGTTAGGAGTTACTATTACCCTAGGCTCTTGCTTTACAATCTTCATCGCCATGGGTAATGTCTAAGAAGATTCCCCTTAATCCATTAATGATTAAGAGTGTTTATTAATCAAAAAATCTATGTTAGGGAATCCACCTAAGGGTGGGAGCCTCATATGTACATCTTTAATTGAAATTAAGGAATCCCCTTGGATGATTTTCAAAAGTTCCTCACCCAATCTAGCCATCTATGCCCTCTCTAGGACATGGGTATCACTCTTGAAATTAGGAAAAATAAAGTTATGGTCAAAATAATGATGTTGTTATGAAATACCAAGGCCTTGAATATGCTTTTGGATTCTACCATGAGGATCCTAATATCTATGTGGTAGGGTGACTAATGAGTATTATTCTCTAAATTTGATAACCTCCTAGAAGTACTTAGGGTTGACATAACACATCCTACCAATAATTAGATGGGATCCAAAATATAACTCTTATAGTTCTTCTTCAAGTCTTCATTAATTCCCCACCATAGATGGTAGGTTATCTCCTATTCTACTAATTTACCTATTATATGCCTAGGGAGATGTAGGCGTATAACCTTATGGACAATAACCATGGTCATGGTGTAGTCAAGATACAACTAGTAGTCCCCTGTGGGCATCAATGTATACCCTAAGTAGTGGTAACTCATGAATAGACCTCCAAACTTGAGGGTATACACCATCTAAAATTTGGCTTAGATTTATGGTGTAGGTGTGTGTGTGTGTGTGTGTGTGTGTGTGTGTGTGTGTGTCTATATATATATATATATATATATATATATATATATATATATATATATATATATATATATATATATACATGAAAGAGTATGAGTCACATATATGGTTCATGATGAAAAATGGATCTAGTATAGACTGACCCATTATGTATATATTTATTGAAGCACAACATATAGGAGGTATAAGATAATATAAAAGTTTCCTCTTGTAAGCCTCTTGTCCTTGCACAAAACTTATTCCTACATCTTAGCATTGATTACCTCTCCTAGAACAATTGTTAGCTCTAAGGTCATTAGTAAATATAGAAGTGGAACCCATTCGAGGTAAAGGAATTCAATGTTGGGGTAGACATAAAATCATTTTAAGAGATCCATCCCAATATTAAATCCCATTTAAAACTTATTTATAATTACTAGTTTCTTCTCTTTGAGTATGACTATCTCTCCAAGAATGATCTATTTACTCAATATTTTATCAATCTATTTGTTCTTTTTCCATGTTACGACTATGTGTAAATTTTATATTTCGTATATAATATGTAGGTACAAATACATTTTTAATGATCCTCATAGGATGTAGTTGATGATATTTTTTTTCTCTAGGTGGTGTAAGAAATTTTCCCTTGTCACCTTGCCTACAAAGAAAAGGTCTCATAGTAGGTCTATGCATACCATAACCTCGGTCTTGGTTATTATGAAATGAAATACCTATCACTTTATAGGGAGTAATCCATAGATAATTATCTTTGTGTTGGTGTTAATTTCTCCTTATAAGCATGTGCATCCACCTGGTGAATTACATCCCATAATACTAAGTAATTGGGATGCTCATTATTGAATATTATTGGATAAAAAATGGTATATTTATATTCAATTGAGTCTTTGATCAAGAATATGGATAGTGGCAAGGATATTTTGAATATATTATATGAATATTCCATAGTTAATTCACTAATATGATAGAGTTTTAGTTCTTCAATTTAGTGGCTCAACTCTTTTGTATGCACTTCATAATTCACACGTAGGTAGCTAGGCTTTGTTCTCAAGGAGGCAAGTGATCTTGAAGTCATTTGTGATTAGTGAGAATGATGTTTATTTTAAATTAATTAACATATATTTTTACATTAAATTCTAGTTCATGCTTCATCTATGTTCAACATCTCTAAATTATTTTAAATTTCTCAATTTAAACTTTGCCACTTCTTTTGATAGGTATGCCACGCAGACATTGTATATGTTTGAAATAATACCATTCTATTGTATTTTTCCAAGTGCCAATATGTCTCTATTTTTTCATAGACTTATACATGCCATAGATTATTTCATTAGTCAAGAGTCATATATTACATTAAAATTAAGTCAGTCTATATTTTTATGAAGTAAACACATCTTCTGAACAAAATTTTTGAAGACCTGTAGTGAGTGTGCTTTTACAAAGGCTATAGGTCTTGCCTTTTTTGAATGATAATTTATTAATAAAAAGTTATAAATAGTTTATTGAACACTTTTTACGAAGACTAAATGTCATTTAAGACATTTTTTTGAACATATTTTGAGTCAAAGGTTCCAAATATCCATTCCTGAAAGCTTTCTTTGAAAGATTTTTCAGTGAATTTTTATTGAATATTGTAAATGTCAAATATTTTCTCCAACGATTAAATGCTTAAATGCAAAATTTATGAAGACATAAATCCTAGAGATTAATCTTGTGATGAATATAAAATTTGAATACTTTTATACATGGTCGATAAAGTTACAAGGACCCAACTTGTAAACAAAAGTTCCAAATTAAATTTGTGAACAAAACCTACAAACAAAAGTTTTGAAGAAAACTTTTCACAAAGGTTTATATAGGTGTGAATAGTCATATATTTTTAAAGATATAATTCCAAATAAAAGTTCAAAATACCAATTTTTTGAATCTTAAGACTTTAGAAACTATGCATGTTTTGAAAACTTGTGTATATGTATAAATTCTAATGAGTATTAATAGGTTAGTCCAAAGAAGAAAAACATGTCCATTTATGTTTACCAAATAGTGAATTTAGGTGCAATATATAAATCTCTTACAAAAGAATATTTTCAAAATAGGCCTGGACTTTTCATAATACATTAGGTCCCTATTCTAAAAAAAGAATGGGGGTATGTTGAGCACAACAAAATGGTGACTCATAGGGGGAATACTCTCAAGTATTTGAGAACCCATAACCTTTGGTTAGTAAATATAAATAAAACATGAACCATTTTACAAAATAATAATTGAATTAGAGATATAAAATGGACTCATAATAACAACATACACCATACTTTCCTTTCTCATACCCTGGATGTGTGTGTGAGGAAGTGATTTACTTTTACCCTTATTGTGAGGAATTTATTAAAGACTTGGGGTAAATGTAGGTTTCATTATAGTTTATTTGAAAACATATTTAAAATTAGGGAATCTCAAGCATTACTCTACTACCAGCTAGGTGTCTATATCCTTGATAGAGGTACATTTGGTTCCTTTTCTTTCCTCCTCATGTATTCTTACATGATACATGATACATTGATCTTATTTCATCATTTGAGCCTTTGATCTGCTTTAAATTTTATTTAGGTTTGATTTATAACTTCTTTTAGGATGCATTGATACTCATTTTACTACTTTTTTTTTGTAGAATATAGTTGGAATAAAGAGAGCATAAACCATAATGAGCTAATATATATGAGGGCATAATTTTATCAAATTTTCCCTACCATTTATACCCATATTAATAGTTATTACTTCAAACAAGTATTAACATTAAAGGTGTTTTTGATCCTATGAAAATGAGAAAACTTTTTAAATTTGTATGTATTAATGAGATCAACTTTATATACCTGATAGAAGCATTCAATGGTAGTATGGACATGATTAAATTTATATTTCATACCTAAATTATAAAAAATATTAAACACAAGGGTGAAAAACCTACAAGAAAAATAATTTGTATGGTTTATTTGATGTCTTTCCTACATTAGTTCTTCCTTTTTGGACCCTTATGTCAGAGAGTTGTTACTCTCACCAAGGCTAAATAAGTGAATCAAATCATATATTAATATGAAATATTATTGCAGGCCACTTCAAGGGGGATGCCTCCTTTAGCATAAATATCTATTATAATTCTTCTTGGATGCTATATAACATCACTTGCCCCTTATTTATACTAAATCATACCTACCCATCTCCTTATTCTAATGCATATGGGAATATTTATCTAATGCATTACTATTACATGCTACTATTTCTACTAGTTATTCCCCTATCTAGGTACATTACATTCCATCCCCCTTAAATATATTTCACCCTTGAAACATGATAAGAATTAGGAGGAGGACCAAATGAAATTTAGACCAAAAATAAGTTGAAGATGAGATGGAAGCTCTACATACATGTATTTCTACTTCCACTTCTTATATTTGTGTTGTGATAGGATCATGCATAATAATAAGGTGCACATAAGCATTAAAATAGGAGGTGGATGTGTATAAATATGAATGAGTGGACTAGCCACAACTAGAATCTGATAGTGAGATTCAAGAAATAAAATTTTAATCTTGATGATTATTACCTTAAATATATAATAGGGGTGCACAAAATAGCTATCCTTGTGAACCAACTAAGGGTACATGTCATCCCCCTTAGCATTATTTCCTAAGGGAGGTGGAGCATCAATTCCCTACTTGAGATTTGTGATTATTGGTGTGGGCTCTTTTAAGGCCTGTTCGAGAATGGTGGTTGCCTGAATAGATTCATTGGAGGAGTGCTAAATCACTTATGGTGCTTACTCTAATGCTTTTATGGTCTAAGGGGGCATTGTTTGGAGATGTTGTCAATTGATATGGTCTTTAGTGAGCTTGGCTAAGTCCACATCTTCCCTTTGGTTGTGAGGTTGCCACATTTTAACCTCTACTTGAATTTACTTATAGAGTTTATTGATGAAGCACTCTATAAGAATATCCTTAGACAATCCTACAATGTGAGTGGCTAGTTGTTACAATGCTATTTGATATTCCCATACTATGTCAGTTTATTGAAGCTTACTCAATGCACTAGTGAGATGAATTTCAAAAAAAATGAGAAGCCCCATGAAAACCAAAGGTTAAATATAGATGGACATTAGCTTTAATTGAAAATACATCCCTCCACTATGACTAATATTTTGATTTTTTATGTTTTTGACACTAACACATGACAAAATGACTAGATGTCAAATATTATGAACAATGACTTATAATTAACACAAGACTAACAACTAAAAGGATGTCAAAGACTAAGATATTCCTAAGACAGTACTATAAATGTATCCCTAATTAAGTGTCACATGCATCACCCTGGGAAAACTCATAAAAATTTTACGAACCAGATAAGATTTATAAAATTATCATAAATATTTTCACACATCATGAATATACTTAAAGACATATTTACATTTTAAAGATACTTTTTGGAATTAAAAACTTGACTAAAAATAAAAAAGAAAAACATAAAGATGGAAAAACAAATTAAGGAAATTATAATCTTAAACACTAAGAATTAAGAACTAATGAATCTAAACCAAAAATCTAAATATTAACCTAAAATCTTAATCCCACAAAGTGAAAACCATGAATATATTTGATAAAACCACAACTATCTTGGTGAGGTGGGTTCTAAGTAAAATGATAGCATTGATATGGAAAGGTGGTTTCAATGAGAGGAAAGTGGATTTAATAGCCAAAACCATGGGTGTAGTGGAGAAAATTTTTGGTTTGGGAGGTGGTGGGAAGGAGAAAATTTATGATTTGAGAGGTGGTGGGAAGGACTTGAAGTTGCATCCATCACTGAGAGAAGAGTCAATTCTATAGACAAGAGGCCACATGTTAGAGATGGATGCAAAAGTGGATCTAATGTAATGTAGATTAGAAAATTACCAATGACCTAATGTAGACCTACAACATAGGTTTGGATAGAGGTGGAGTTTGCAAGGTACCTTGGGACTTCTGAGACAACAACAATAGATGAGTGCCAAATGCCTAGGAGTTGGTTACATAGATCAAAAGTTGTTATGAGAAGAGGAAGGATGTCATGTGAATCCTATTCTAAAGTAGACTATCATACATAGATAATAGTAAATAAAAATAAATGATAGAACTAAAGTGGAACCAAAGCATGGCTGAGTCACTAATTCTAGTTGTTTGTAGTCATGGCAATGTAAAGGAGAAGTTATTAGGTGAGGATTGTTGAGATGTGTTTAGGTCTTGAGAATGAGAATATAAATTAGAAGGAAAAAATAATGTTACCCAACTAAAGAAGAAATTTCTCTATAGATAAAAAACTCTAATCCTAAATACTATAGATCCTAATGAGTCAACACTGAACCAAAGTAAATCTCATCACAAATATGAGCGGGCCATGGATAGATAGTGAATCAAGCTCTCAAGAGATCTTCCAATGGAAAGATAAGAAAATCAATGCAACCCAAAAAATATTAAGTAGCTCAATACAACCTTAAATAAATTAAAACCCTTTCAATGGTGATAAGCAATGCATAAAAACTAAAGCTATTAGCAAAATCATTCCAAACCCACAAGTAGAGACAAAATAAAATCCCGCTCATATACACAATAAACACATAGTAAATAGAATACTACCATTGATGGAAAACTTTCTCTCTAATTTTCAAAACAAAATTGCTCAGGAAAATTATTTAATAGCAATGTTAGAGACCTATTACTCTCGCTAAGGCCAAATATTTGAGTCAACTCATTTATTAATCTAAAATAGTATCATCAGCCATTTTTAGAGGGATACCTCCTTTAGAGCAAGTCTCTATTACAATTCTTTTTGGATTCCCTAAAACATCACCTACCCCTTTATTTATAATAACTCATACCTACCCATATCCTTAGTCTAATACATGGTGGACTATTCATCTAATTCATTACTATTACATGTTATTATTTCTACTAGTCATTCCCCTATCTAGGTACATTACACCTTCCCATAGATTAAAAAATTAGTTTTTGAACATGCATAAATATTCCAATGGATTGGGTACTTTCTTGAGTATACTAGGGGAAGGCAATAATATTTCCATGAAACAAAAGACATCTAATCTATAAAATAATGAACTATACTAAGAAAATCAAAATGCTAAAAATAAGAAACATTAACCTAGGAAGCACTAAAACTATTTATGAAAGAAGGGAAACTAACTATGTAATTAATAAATCTATTTTACTCCTACCTTTACCACAATACTTGTTGTTAGCTAGGGACATCCTCAGATGTCACAACCATGAAGTAGTGATTCAAAAAAATTTCATTGATTGGATATGTTAACTTGTTATCTTAGAGGTCATTCAAATAAAAAGCATTATTACTTAGGATCTCTAAAATTTGATAAAGTACAATCCATAATGGGGTAAAATTGTCATGTTGTCTTTTTTTCATAGGATTTATCCCATAGAAGCACCAAGTCATATATTTTGAATTCTTTGAATTTTTCCCTTCTATCAAACCACCTTTTAACTATGTCTTGATGTTTAATAAAATTTTAAAAGGTTTTAATCCTTGAATATTCTATCTCTATTATGTCTAATAATCGATAATATAATTTTTCACTTAGTTCCATGTATTCTTACATAAATTGATATTTTTGTAAATTTAAGCATGATTTGAAAAACTAGATGCCATCCATATACTATCAAGTAAGGAGAAGCCTTGAGAGCCTACTTGTATATTTTTTGATCAACCCATAGTGCATATTTCAGTAGATTATGCCAATCTCTAGGATTTTTTTATGCAAACTTTTGAATGGCATCAATCAAGTTTTTATTTGGTGATTCAAGAAATACATTTTCTTGTGGGTAATGGTTGGAAGATGACCTAATGATGATTTATTTATCATGGGTCCATTCAATGAATTTCATTGATTTTAATATTGTCCCATTGTCACAAATTAAATAAAGGGGGGTACAAAATCTAGTTGTGATGTTTTCTTATATAAATGTGATTACATATTTTGTTCTACAATGCCTTGTAGCTAATGTTTTAGTCTATAAGGTATAATAATATGTGTCAACTAGTAAAAATTTGTGTCCATCTAAAGAATTAGGGTTAATGACACCAATGAAGTCTAATACACATTAGGTCAATGGTTTTATTTCAATGAGAGGCTACAATGATAGTACTATATGTACCTCTATTTTTTCTAGGAATTGGAATTCATGACATGTTATTACATGAAAATGTGCATCCTTAAATACTTTTGGTTAGTAACAACCCATTCTAAGGATTTTATGGGTTGTGTTATTTATAGAGGGATGATCATTACCTATCTTTTGGTGTATGTTTTAGAAAATTTCTTGAGCTTCTTTTCATGATACACATCTTAAGTGGATGTCTTTATAATTTATTATATATAGAATTCCCTTTATGATCATGTAATGAGTATATTTGAGCCTCAAATCTCTCCTTTATTCTATATTGATTTTCAAAGAATAAGTACCAATATCCTCTAGATACTTGTATTTCACAAACCTCCTCAATGGTGATACATGGATCAAGATCAATCATGATCTAAATGATTCATTGTCCTCTAACAATCTTGGTAGGTTTGATTTCTATTTCAAACTCCTACAAATATTCCATCCATTTTCCTTTACATTATCCTAATTCATTTTCCCCCAAAGTGAGATTGATAATAGGGTCTGGCAAAATGGTGATGGTCTTATTCCTCAAGATGCAGTGTCAAAAATTATTTACTACTTTGACAAGAGAAAATATTTGCTTATCTATAATGGAATAAATGAGTACTGATTCTTTCAAATTTGTATTCATAAATGCAATAAGATGCTCACTTTCATATCTCTTCTAGGTAAACACAACAATAATGGTATATTCTAAAGCAGATGAATACAAGAAGAAATCCTTAGTGAAATCTAGACTTATCAGCATAGAGGATTAAGATATTTTCTTTGATGTCTTGAAAATACTTTTAGGCCTCTACTATCCCTTCCACTTAAGCATATTTTTTTGAAATTGCATTCATAATTTTGATGATTTATGTAAATCATGAGATAAACTTCATTATAAAATTTATCTTTCTAAACAAATATTTGAGACCCTTCTTGTTATTTGGGAATGCAATCTTTGATATCCCCTAAATTCTATCTAGGTCAATTGTAATTCATTATTTGGTGATGATGTAACCTAAAAAAATGCCCTTAATAACACCAAATATGCTTTTCTTGGGGTTTAGTGAGACTCCAAACCTTCTGCATCTTTCAAATATTGATTGTAGGTGGCTTACATGATTAGTTCTTGTTTTTAAGAAAACGATGAGGCCATCCATGTATATAATTATGTATTTACCTATTATCCCTTAGAATGCATGATCCATGGCTCATTAAAAGGTATCTTATGTGTTAATTAGGCCAAATGGCATCTTCTTATATGCTTAAGTACCCCACTTTGTGGTAAATTTAGTATTCATTCTATCTTCTAATTCAACCAACACTTGGTTATATCCTAAAAATCCATCCAATAAGGACATCATTCTGGAACCAATTACTATCTGGATCACCTCATCTAAGGAAGGAAAAAGATAGCTATCTTTATCAAAATCCTTATTTAAGTTTTTGAAATCAACACATATAATAATTTCCCCATCCTTCTTCCTTCCTATAAATAATTTGTCTATCAAGGTATAATGTCTGATAGGGAAAAATATTTTTGCATTTAACATCTTTTCCACTTCTTTCTAAGTAAGAGGATCTAGGATAGGATTTACTGACTTGTGCCTTTACCTAAATGGTTTATGGTTTGGCTACAATGATATTTTATGGGTGATGAATATTAGGTTAAAAAACTTCAATTATTCATATATACATGTAATCACATCTTTATATTTGGTGATTAAATCCTTCACCTTTTATATTTCCTCTAGAGTGTAGTTAAGGCTAATGTTAATGTAGCATAGATCATACTCATCTCCTAATTTCTCATTTTTAAACTCAAATTCATTAACTTTAGTCTATATTTACTATTATTCTTGGGGATATAAATCAAATTCCATTTCTAAATAAATAATTCCTAAAATAAATCTATTTTATTTCAATTGGATGACTCCTAATTCCTCTTGGCATAGGTAACTAATTTCTTTGTCATCAATGATTTGAGATTAAAATTATCATGAATTCATAAATAATTATAATATATTCTAGTCATCATCAAATACTTTTAAATTCTCCATTTTTTTAGGAACATATAGATAAGGTACTAGCTCAATGGAATATATCCATACCTTAGACTCTTATAGTGCTTCCAAGTTGGAAATTAAAGCAACCAGTGAGTTGACAACTTGATTCTATTCTCTAGGAATAACCACTATATTTAAGGCCTCAAAAGAATCAATTAAATCACGAGATATATATTTTTACCTTTTTAGGTATGATATCTTGCATTGATATTTATTCTTGACCTAATTGATTATTAGTTCTGAATCTCCATATACTAGTAGTTATTTGACATTATTTTTTTAGAGTAAAATACAATCCCAAATTAATGCCTCATACTTCACTCTATTTTTGGTGAAAGGGAACTATAATATGTATTATTCTAGGTATTTATTACCTTTTGGATTAACCAAATTAACACCAACACCTAATCCCTGCATGGATCTTGTAGTGTAGAAGTGGAGAGTTTATAATTAGGAAGGTCCCTCAACTTCTAGTTCCTATACCTTATACTTCATGTTAAAGGTATAAATACCAGGGTTAGGAGACTTAAATCTTACCTATTCATTATTACTATTATACTCTATAGTGTGGTGCTTCGTCCATAGTTCTTGATTAATTTGAATCTAGTTTGTAATACCTCTCCATGGAAACCAAATATGCGATAAGTTTGTTATTAAATACCCATTCAATGTCTTATACCAGTATCTATTAAGGAGGATTCTATATCCTTATGAGATGTCCACCATAATTATATCAATGGTCATCTATACACGTGGCTTGGATGCCACTCTAATTTTTATATCATTAAGTTATTCAACTATAGACACCAATGTATTTTCTAGTTGTTAAACTACTCTCTTTGATGGGAATGAAGTCAATCCAAGCTTTTGATAAATGGAGGTTGGCATCATAGTGGTCAAAGCTCTATAATAATCTAAATAGTTATGAATGTTGTTTTTAAATTCTCTAATAGTCAATTATAAAGGAGTAACTTTTGTCTTACTCTTATTTATAACATTGGTTTGAATAGCCTTTGAATTTTATGTAGTTGAATTTATTGTAATGGCCCTCCATAGGATATTTTTCTATTAAGTTATCTAAGATAATTCATGAAGAGTAATGTTGGATTTAATCTTCTTCATATCTTCAATAATGTTATATCCTCATTTTCTCTATTCCTTCTTATTCTAGGGATATTCATTCCCTTTTGGAGAGGTGGATTATTATCATCCCTTGGATTTGGTGGAATAATGGTATTGTTTGTAGGACAAAAAATTATGGTCTAATTGTTTCTTAGATTATAACTTCCCTTTTGGTAATATTGGAAGGTATGTATCTTATCGTATTTATCTTCTAGTTCATTATCATCCTCACTTGGGAAAGGAGACTCATTAGTTTAAAATACCATGGAAGTGTTTGAGGAACCATATTCAGGGTGGAACTCTAGTGGGTCGTTCATAAAATACCACCTTACCATCTGTCTTTAAAATATCTAAAATGCTACACAAAATTGTACACATTAAATTTCACCATGTTGTGATGTATTATGGACATTACACCAATTGGGTAAAGCTATTTCCACTATATTGATTTTTGGAAACTTGTTTGGAAACTATTATTATTTATTTGTAGGCTAACTAAAAGGTCTTTTATATCATTCAAACCTAGAATAATGGTTATTATTATGGTCAATAACATTACCCATCTTCCTCTATATGTTTAAGAATTCATTGCTCGACTTTTAGACCATTATTTTTATATAATCCGATTTTACTTTGGTAAAATCAACACTTTATGTAACTACATTATTGGATTGAATTGAGTGTTGCTTCTATTGATGGGCATTCATCCATACATGATTTTTCATATAATCATTATTCCAATTTGGTGTTTGATATATAAAAGGAGGTAGTGAATACAACTAGTTCTAGTTAAATACATTTCATTTTGATTAACATGAGGCACTTGATTCAGATATGGGAAACCAACATTAATATTGGGAGTACTTGGTACTTGAGGATTTAGTTATCTATCAATATTGATAGCTTCGTCATATGCTAATGCTAGAGTGTTGGCAATAACAACTCTTTCTAGGAACACTATAGTTACTGGATCTAGAGCATTCTTGTATATCTCCAATTCTGAAATTCCATCTAGTCTAAATGATGGGCTCATCTAAGTCTATATATTCTAAAACCTTATGTTAAAATTTTAGATTAGATCATTAGGCTCCCTCTTCATACTAGTGAAATGTTGATACACTAGGCCAAGGCTGGTAACTTGTCCAAATTGAGTGATAAAAGTGATTTAACATGCATTCTAATAAGTAATTGAGTTCTCTACAAGATTGAGGTACCAATCATAGGTATCACCACGCAATGTAAATGGGAAAATATTGCATGGGAAATCTTCATCAATAACATGCATTAACCTCAAAATAGCCTTGAAAGACTTAATATGTTCCTCTACATTTATTCCTCATGAAGGGTATAAATAAGGTAGATAATTCTCTAGATTCTTTGGTAAATTATACACATCCCCTAGGATGAAAATAGTAGATCCAACTAACTGAAGTGGTTGGGACATAAGATGATTGATACATTGAATATTTATTATTGGAGAAGGTGTCCTAGACTGAGGTATATTAAGAATAATAGGTGCATATTTAGGCCTTTGATGTGCTTCCATAGGTGAAACTAAAAGACTAGTTTTGGCCCTAGTTCTGGTAACTCTCTTGGGTGTCTTTAGTGTAAATCAAACATAGGGGATAACCTCTCACCAGGGAAGGTACACAATTGGACCTCCTTCTAGTGACAATTTTTTCTTATAAATGTGGGTCTTATGCATACCCCAAATTTAATGAGGTAGCTTCTGACATTTTAGTATCTCAATGGAGGTAAACTCCATTTCAAGGTGTGAGTTTCAGGTATAGGTTAAATAACTTGGTGGTGGAATACTAGGCTAAGTATTTAGGTTGTTAACTAAGTGTGCTTGTAATGAAATGAATTTTAATAAATAAATTAAAACCTAGTTGGATTAATGAATAAAATGATACTATTGTAAAGTGCATAGGTCTCAATAAAATAAACTTCAAAAGGAGGGATACATAGAGTAAAAATGAATCCTATATGGTCTCAAGATATTACTTCTTGGGTTAATTTATTTGGAGACAAGTATTTCCAAAAATAGTGATTGTTGCTTGTAGTTATTACATACTCAATAACAAAAATAGTTAGATATTTTGGGATGAAATAACATAAGAAACTTAAGGATTTTAGTTGAAGGTTTATCATTTAGAGTATATATTGCACAACCTTACTTAGGAGATTATAGTTCAGACCAAAAAGGTATCTATGGAAGGTATGTCTCACACCTATAAAACTATATCAAAGGAAAATGCCCCTACACACTTAGAAATTTAAAACATTCAACCAAATGCTTTAAATCACTAACACTTGATAATCATTAAATAGTTGTTGAGTATCTAAAAATAATAGATATTAATGATAACAAAAAAGATTTCTCTATATCTATTTCACACTTAAAATTACTAAATTAAAATAATCAAAGTAAATAAATCCTTAATTACATATAAATGGAAGGAAAATACATCCACACAGTTGTATGACAATTGAAATGACTTCTTATTGTATTGATAATTATTTGACCCTTTGTAAAGAGGGTTTTACAAGTATCAATAGACTTGGGATGGGGTCACCTCATCCTTCAAGTTAATTCAAAATCAAATTTACATCTAATAATTATAACTTAGTTCTAATTTTAATGACAAAACTACATGTATAATTATAGTTACTTACAACCATGTCAAAAATAAGTTTTCCTTCATGAGGCCATGCAATATGTGAATTCTTACAATTTGTTCAAGATAAATTTTATATGCATACAAGTGTAAGTATACTATAATTAAAATCATTAATATTATATACAATATTTAATACAAAATTAGCCTTCAATAACTAAGACATATTTAAACTTAGTGATTGCATGGATATACTTATCTTTGTACGAGGCACTAAAGTGGTAGATATAATGGAAGTGGTAGATAAAGTTAAAGTGGTATCTAGAATTAAATTGGTAGGTGGATCTAAAGTGTCATTTGAAGCTAACGTGGTAGATGGAACTGAAGTGGTGGTTGGAGCCTTAATCTTTTTTCTAGCCTCCAATTCCTGATAATACTTAAAGTTGACTTCATGCTAGTATAATATGATGTCCATGTTCAAAATTGGGGATCTATTTACCCAACTTGTCTTATCCTTTAGGCATGCATATTTATCTTTAGTACTATTAAATTTGATCTAAAATATCTCTACCTCTGTGACCTTCTTTCATGTAAAATTCAATTTAGCTGCAATCTCTTCTAATGATAATCCTTGAGGATTTTGCTTGAAGTTAGTTGAGGCTTGTTGGAGAAGATGGTCAAAATTGGCTCTACTTATTATCTTAAATATAGTATCCCTTACCAATGAAATATTTTTTAGATGATACATTTTTAGTCTTAGGGGAAACTAAGGTAATGGTGAAGTAACCATAATAGAAGTGGGGGAAATAGATGCTAAGGACATAATTGGATTAGTAGATACTATTAAGTGGGACATAATTGGATTAGTAGATAATATTAAGTGTGTGGAGATAGTAGGAGTAGAGGAAACATATTATACTTTTATAACAACTAAATATGGTTGGACACTCATATTAGAGGAAATAACTTATACCTTAGGCACAACTAGGGAAGGGTAAACACTAGGGCTAAGAGAAATATAATCAAAGGAATAAATAGACATAGGAGATATAAATGATACAACTAGAGTTGTATAAATTAAAGGAACTATATATATATAGTTGGGATTATACCCATTATATTAGTCCCCTCAGAGTGGTTCCTTTCCTTTAGTTTCTTGGATGCTTAAGACTTTGGCTCTCTATAACTCCTCTTCAGCAGTGGATTCACCTCTTATAGATTGATGCTCCTGCACTGATGGTCCTTATGTATATGTTTCTTAAATAGTGAGATTCATAGGGGGACCTAGGCTCTTATTTTTTTCTTATAATAAATATTCACTTATTATATTATGGGGGATTCCACCTAAGTAGATGAAGTTGAGGCTTACACACTTGTATTCACTTATGTTGAAGTAGTAGCAGGATGAGCATGATCTTTTGAGTCCAAGGATTAAATATAAATTGACTCATATTTAGTTCTCCCAAGGGTATTTATAATGTTGGGATCTCCTATTACCCCAAGATTTTTCTTTACAATATTTATTGCCCTAGTTAATGTCTGATAAGGTTCCCCATGTTCTATTGATTATTGGTAAGGTCTATTGATCCAAAAATTTATGGTAACCCATCCACCTATGTGTGGGATATTGATATGTGCATCCATAATAGAAATTAAGGTCTCCCCTTGGATTATTTTGAAAAGTTACACACCCAATCCAGCCATTCATGCCCTCTCCAATATGTGGGAATCACTCTTGGCATTAAAAAAATGGAAGTCATATTTAAAAGGCTCATGTTGGTATGGAATACTAAGGACTTGAATATGCTTTTGGATTATACCATGAAGGTCCTAGTATCTATGTTTGAGGTTCACTAATGAATAGTATTATAATAATCTATAAACCTCCTAAAAGTTATTATGATTAACCTAACACATCCTACCAATCATTAGATAGGAGCCATGAAATTCACTCTTACTTTGCTTCACCAAATATTCAATAATTCCCCACCATAGCTAGTATGTTATGTCCTACTCTACTAATTTATCTTATACATGCTTAGTGAGATGCATGGGTGTAACCTTGTGTCCAAAAGCTATGATCATGGTGTAGTCATGATACATCTAGTAGTCCCTTCTAGGCATAAATGTGTTAGATATGTTCTTGGATACCCTAGGTAGTGGTAACTCATGAATATCCCTCCAAATTTGAGGGTATACATGCTCTGTAATTTAGGATATGTTTTTGGTGTAGACATATATATGCATGAAAAATTATGAGTCACATATATGGTTCTTGATGAAATCTAGAGATGGGATCCAAGGTGACCCATTATGAATATATAATATTCCTAGGATAATATCTAGGATGTATGATATCATATAAAAGTGTCATGTCATAGGCCTCTTATCCTTGCATTCAACTTGTTCATACATCTCAACATTTATTACCTCTCTCAAATCAAATGTTATCTTTTAGGTCATTAGTAAATCCAATAGTGGAACCCATTTGAGGTGAATGAATTCAATTCTACGATAGACTTATAACTAGTTCATGAGGACCATCACAATGTGGAATCCCATCTCCAACTTTGTTACAAGTATTGGCTACTTCTCTTTGATGACGATGGTCTCTATAGGAATGATCCATTTTCTCAAGGTTTTGTTAATTGAGTTGTTCTTTTTCCAAGTTACCACTCTATGAAAATCATATGTTACATATATAATAGGTAAAGACAAATACCTATGGAATGCATATCCTGATATGTAGGAAATGGCAATTTTATGCTCTAGGTGGTGTAAGAGAGTGCCTCTAATCACCTTCCCTACAAAGAAAAGGTCTCACATTAGGTCTATATAGGGCATAACCTTGGTATTGAATGTTGTGAAATGCATCCATTTCACTTAAAAGGGAGTAAATCCATATCCAATTATCTTTATTTTGGTGTCAAGTTCTATAAATTATGTACTTCAACCTGGTGATTTACATGCCATAACATCAATTAATTGGGATACTCATTATCGAATATTATCAAATCAAATATGGTGCCTTTATATTTAGTTGAGTCTTTGATCAAGAATATAGATAATGGTAGGGTTCCTCTAAATGTCTTATATGAAGAGACCATAGTCAACTCTATAAAATTATATATTTATGGTTCTTTTATTTTGTGTCTCAACTCTTTTGTATACACTTCATAATTTAAATGTAGGTATATAGGACTTATTCTTAGAGAGGCAAGTGAGCTCAGTGTAGACACCAAAATTTTGCACATCACAATTTTGAATGTCAAAATACACATGGACCACATCAAGACCCTCTTTGGTCCAACCTTGATCATTTTACCCCTAACATAACCTAACCCACCTAGCCTAAGTTAGTTTGACCTTCTGGCTAAACCTCGCTTTTTAACCCCAAACTTTACCTTTGACCTCTGACATTTAATTATCACCCTAACTATAAATGATTAGCTTGACATTCAATGATCAAATTGATCATCAACAATCATCATAACCATCAATGATCAATCTAACCATTGATGGTCAGGTTTTCATTGCCTGAACATTGAACATACACATCACTCCACCTTGCTTTTTTATAATTAGCTTGTCCATATCCATATGTGAATTCATGTAAGATCAAGTTAATTTTATATTATCTCTTGAACCTTTTGTTTAACATCTTGTTGAGCCTCTCCTCTTTTTCTATATAAAGAGAAGAGAAGAAGAGAACTGGGAGAGGGGGAGATCAAGTAAGCATATCATCGGGAAGAAAGAGTAAGAGAGAGGACATAAATCAAGATTAATCATCAACTTCTTATGCGGGTAATCTCATCATCATAAATTGTCTTCATCAAATGATATAAATTCTCTAAGTGATAAACCATCAACTATCAAAACCCTAAGCTAAGTAGATTTTCCTTATTTCAAGTTTCAATTATTTAGTTTAGAAATTCCACCCATAACCTCTTTTTAGTTATCTGAATAACTAACCCTTGAACTAACCATCTTTGAGTCTTACCCTCTACCTCACAACCAATATCTAACCCAAACCCACCATGAAAAACCATTATGTAACCTCAACCAAGTAACCTTCTTGATCCAAACCAGAACTAATAGTAATCATCTATGATTACCCTGACCATCGATGATCACCCTGACCATTGATGATCACCTTGATTGTTGATGGTCACTGTGTAAAACCAAACACCCAAAATTAGTAAGAAAAAACCACTTCTCAACCTCAACCAAAACCTTTTTTTCTTAACTTTTGTCACAATACAGACTAGAAAAAATAATTTAACCATACCTAAACTATATTTTGATAGTTTGGCATTCACCTTAATGTTATCTTGTTAATATAAGAACTTATTCTAAATAGTATTTATTTCACCTAAATTAAGTACTTTCATTTATTTTATGCAAAATTATTTTATCAGTATGAACTTGTCTTAAAAGTTGGATTGACAGCCTCCAAGGAAGTCATGTACTTCTTGGATCTAGCTTGCTAGGAAATACACCTTCCTACCTAACTAATCAACCATTTTTTTGAGTGCTTTATTATCTTTAGGTCATCCTCTCAAGCCAAATAAGATCTCTAACAACCATATAGATTAAATATATGCATAAATAAATAGGTTTTTCAACCATACCCATATCGAGTTTATTTTTTCTCTTCCTTAGAACTTAAGCAAAAATTTACATAAAACATTCTAGCACACCCGATGGGAACTTGAGTCTCTACTCACACTTTTATTTGCATTTGTATTCTCTTATCTATATTTTTGCTCATAATTAAAAATAAAACTTCTTTTGGGCTTAAAATCAAGTGCATCCATTCTTTACTTCTAATTTTAGCTCATTTTAAATTAAAGCATAGTAATCTTATCATAGCATCACATTTTTTGTACACACTAAACCAAATCACTTTCATCAATAAAATATCAAATAAACTTGAGACAAGGCCCAACTAAGATTTCATCACCTAGAGGTAACCTTACCCTTTCCTGATAATCCCACTTACAGGTCATTACCAAAGGGAGAACTGACTTAGTTCTCTGGTTAAGTATAAACTATGGATATCAATATATATTGGCTAAAAACTTGACACCCTTATCACTGTAGTGTGTAGAGTAAAGGGGTAGGCCCCAATACTAAGAGATGCATTGATTCCAATACATATTATTTTGAGCACCTAAATAACTTGAAACCAACCATAGACTACTTATATAGTACCTAATTTATAATCCAACTTTTATCACACTTTCTTATAACTTAAGGCATAATCCAAAAGTGAGATTAAAATAAACCATGAGATTTAATGTACTCTAGCGAGTGTTGGATATCTTTGATTATTTTCTTTCTTTCTCTTTTTTTATGTTGTGAGGAATCTAATTTTTTACCATCTTACCTTCACCTACCTCATCTCTATTGCCTTTTTTAATGGGGAGACCATCAATATTTTCTCTAGGAGATCCTAACTTCATTATGATCCTAAAAGACAACCCTCTTGCCTTAAAATTTTACCTTGCATCAAGAGCCACTTATACCCCCAACCCTACCTACAACCAACCTAACCCTACCTACAACCAACCCAACCTTACCTAAAATCAACCCAACCATGCCTATAACTAATACAACCTCACCTACAATCAACCTAACCTCACGTACAATTGACCCAAACTCACTTGAAACCAACCTAACCTTTCCTTTAATAAATTCAACCTCAACTATAACTAATTAAAAACCTTTAAATAATCACTTGATCATCACCTCAACCAACCAGTAACCTTTCAACCCTTATTTGATCCTTGTCATAACCCACCTCAATTACCATAACCTTACCAATCTTTTGGTACTTATCCCAACCATCATATCAATTACCTCAACCATATAAAACTTTTGATTACCTACCTCAACCATCATATCAATCACCTATACGACTTTGGTGGAAACCTTCTTTATTTCAAAACCAAGACTTGGTCTATCCCCCTAGTGATAACACCAATAACTATCAACCCAACCACTATCAACCTAATTTACCAACCTCATCAAATCAAACCAATAATCATCTAACCAACAACTATCAAATAGACTTTTCTAACCAATCAATCTTATCACCCTTACCGATTTTATCAAACCTATCAATCCAACCTACCTTACCCACCTTATCAACCCATCAAATCCAACCAATAACTATCAACCTACCATATTGAACCTACAAAACTTCTTAAACCACCTAACCATATCAAACCTACCCACCATGTCAAATCTATCAAATATGTAAACCTTATCTAATCTCTCAAATAAACTTACCTTATCTACCTTATCTAGCCAACCAAACTTTTTGAACCCACCAATCTTATTAAACCAAGCAACCTCACAAAATCAAAGTAATAACTATCGACCAAATTTTTCTAACCTAGAAACCTTATCAAGCATACCCAACCCATTAGATCACTCAAACTTATCAAATCAACTAAACTTATTTGACCAACCAACTTTACCAAACTAACCAACTAGCTCGCAACCTCAAGAGCCATTGGTGCACCCTTTCCCTAGGTAGTATACCCCACTGGGGGAATCATATTCCTTGATCCTTGAAAAACTATTAAGGGATTATATCATTAGACTCCCTCAAAATAAACCCATCAATTCCTCTCTTCCAAAACCCATTTGGTTCATAGAGAACGAGTTTTTTACATATCATCATACACATGGACATGTGGTAGATAGATGTGGGTCTTTTAAGATGATCATCCAAAACCTTATCAATCAAAATGAGGTTCCAAACTATATTATCCATGTTGCCCCTAGCCTAGCCTTGAATGTCTTCAAGTAATCAATCATTGAACCTCTTTTTCCACCCATTAATGTGCAAGCCCATGACCAAATTCCTCAACATAATAAGGTCCCTTCATTAGATCTAGTTCTTAGTGCATCTATAACTAGGGGAACCATAATTGAAACCCCAACCAATCCACTTGTTAACTTAGTGAACCCATTTTAATTCCTTTTGAAATCATCAGTATGGAATAATCAACCTTAAACTACCCACTTGTTGACCAAAAAGAGCCTTCTCAACTTTCCTTTAAAACCATCATTAAAGAAACCAACCCACCTCTTCCACTTCCCCTTTTAATGGAGCCAACCCAAGCTCAAAATACCTTACCTATAACTAAATCCAACCCAACCTCAATTAAAAGCAAACCCATTCAATTCCTCTATAATCTACTATTTTTCATCTACCTAATAACATTGTCTTTGGTTTGATTCCCTTTTCAATAGGGTTAAATATTTGTCACCTTACCTTACCAAAAAAATAAAATAAACAAAAAAAACCCAACCACCAAGCCAAATCAACCACCCACCCTACCTCCCTCAATTGATTAAACTAACCTCTAAACCAAATCAATCAACTGTGATCAACCCAACTTTTAATCCAACCATAAGAAATTTATCTGTTAACACAAATCAACATCAACCCTCCATTTGATATTTCTTGAATCTTGAATACCCTTTTATCTAAACTACCCACACCTCACCTAAGTTCCTTCATTGGGATAATTAAACACTCTTGTCCACCCCACCTGTATTTTAGGATGATGTTCCCAACATCATTTATCGACCTCAAACCTATCCAAATCTGACCCAACAATTTTTTCCTTACCATAACACCATAATAGTGATCCCATATAAACTACCACCTAAAAACATGACCTACTAACCAAAAATAACTAATAACTAATACCCCTTTTGGGGGGTGGATTAATTCATGTTCACCCCTCCTAAACCCTCTTATTAAACAACACCTCACCTTGGGATCATTTTCCCATCTTCCACCATCCACAGAAAGACTAAATTGAGGTAACTTTCCCTCCAAATGGCTTTGACCATTTATCAACCCAAACCATACCTTAACAATTAACCAAACTAACCCTTGGCATTGTTTCCTCAACCTATCAACCAACTAACCTTAAACTATTAGAGATTACCTTTTTCCTTCACCCAACTAAACTTATTATAGAATCACCTTTCCCTCAACCATTGGAGATTACATTTCTCCACCAACCTATTTGGGAGTCACCTTCTCCCCAACCTTCAGAGAGTGCCTTCTTCATCAACCCATCCTAAACAAAGTGGTATACCAAATTTGGGTAACCCATTTAGAACACCACCCAACCTATTTGAGAGTCACCTTCTCCCTAACCTTTGGATAGAACCTTCTCCATCAACCTAACCTAAACCTACTGGTATACCAAATTGGAGTAACCCATTTGGACACCACCTAGCCTATTTAAGAGTCACCTTATCCCTAACCATTATATATTACCCTTCTCCACCACCTAATGAACCATTGGACATTACTGTTCTCCACCAAACTATCACCTAACCAACCTCACCCTTTTTTGTCAACCTAAATCTTTTCAACATCTCATCAAGTGTTGGAAAGTAACTAGGGGACATCTACTCTCCTAATTTATGTCAATGATTTATGTAAACATGGATCCAGGGTATATCAAAACTTAAAACCCTAAATGCTTTGTGTTCACATCATGTTCTTTTGTTTAACCAAGTTTTTGGTCACCTTGTGTCTAACTTAAGCTCATCCATTATTTTCAAACCACATTCATCATCTTATTTTTAAGGGCAATGAACTACAACTAAATCATGTGATTATCTATCATAATCATAGCCTAGTCTTAAACTATGGGTGTCATGGCTCTACCCATGGCATGATTCTCATTATACTTTCTATCCCTCTTCAGGATAGATTCCTATGGTCATTGTCACCTAAACCTCTTTTCACCTACTGAACCTTCTTGTGATCTTAGATTTACCTTTATAAAGGTAACCCCTTGATCATGTTTAAGAAATTCTATGTCAAGAAAAATCAATATCAAAGTCAAAAAAAATCATGGGTCATTCTTAGCATTCACAAACTGTTCCCTTAAAGGACAATTGTTGAAAACTTATTTAAAATTGTAAAATGTAATGTGGACTACTCCCTTTAAGGATATCTATCAAAATCAATTAAAATAAGCAAATAAACTTAGACAACTCCTTTTAAGGATGACTGAGTATAACATTTGTCAAAGCTATCAATTTATTGGAAGCTTTTTACACCGATCAACTTCCCTAACCCTCCAAGTAAAATAAAAATAAGCAAAAGACCCACAAGCATAAAAAAAAATTGAAAGCCACAATCGACTCTCATAAAATCAATAATCTTGGAAAGTCACAATCATTTCTCATAAGTATACTTCCTACCTCGATCAGTCTACACTTTATATGACATAGACGTGTTTACACTGACTCTTTGGAAACCTAAAAAAGAGGCACGCTAGTCTCATAAGAAGGTTCCATTTTCATCCATATCCCCTTTATACATTAAAGCAAGGGATTTTAAGCTTACTTGACACTACGTGATCAAGCCACTTATTTTAAAAAATGAACTAACACTAATGCAATGCATGAAACGGGATTATGTTCATAAGCCCACCCATGTTACCGTTATGGTCTTTGCCAATTAGAGCATTTAGCCTATTCTTACTTTCATGACAGCCTTGTTAAGATGTATATATTCCTTTTTTAGGTTTATTAATACCCCTAATTACCCACCTTGCACCCTTTTACCAATAAATAGGGCACATTTCTACCAAACCAAATGGTGCCCAAAATTGGGAAACCAATTTAAACACCACCAACCATTATATATTACCTTTATACACAAGATAACTATTGGAGATCACCTTTCTCCACAACCCAACCTTAGCTTTTTATACCATTACCTAAACTAGCCATTAGAAATCACCTTTTTCCACCAACCACACCCACCCCTAGAGTCTAATTTCTCCACCCACATATAGAGTCTACTTTTTCCACCCATCCCTCAATACTACTTTCTCCACCCACCCTAACCACCTCATCATCTTATCATTGGTCCATTTTGGCCCAATTAGCGCATGTTTTATGATTTTTTTTAACTTAGTATTTTAAACATAGTGACAACATTACCATGTTTACCACCTTTTAAACTTGTACCACCTCATGCATACCAAACTTTCTTATGTCCTTTTAGTATCACTTCCTACCTTAGATACTCATGACACTTGACCAATATGTGTTTTCACCAAGATCACTTCCTACCTTGGATACCCACTGAATCACATACCTCACTTAGGAGACTTGCATTTATGAGTGTTCCCAGCCACCATGCCTAAATGTGGTCACATGGTTTACTTTTCACTTGTCCTTCTAGCATCGACCTCTTTTTTTACCAACTATGGAAACCTAGTCTATGCACACTCTTGGATATCACACCTTTTTATCACACTTTGTGTAATTATTTATGCTTTAATGCCCAACCTATCATTCACCCATTTTTATCATAAATTAGACACTTATCAAACTTATACCCACTTTTTTTTACCTCATCTACTCTTATTTTGAGGGGGGACACCTCCTCTCGTGCTTAGGGAAACCAAACCTTTGACCCATATGCCATTTTTGTTTCACATCTCATTGATTCAAGTTGCATAACAAAAAGGGGGAAAATGTAGACACGACACCAAAAATATACACATCATGATTTAGAATGTTAAAATACCCATGGACCACCTTAGGACCCCCTTCAGTCCAACCTTAATCTTTTGACCCCTAACCTAACCTAACCCACCTAGCCTAAGTTAGTTTGACCTTTATATAAACCTACCCTTTTTAGCCCAAAGTTTACCTTTGACCTTTTATATTTAATTATCACCATGACCATCAATGATCAACGTAACCATCAATGATCAACCCGACCATCTATGATCGACCTAACTATTGATAGTCAGGTTTCTACCGCCTGAACATTTAACATGCACATCACTCCACCTTGATTTTTTTAGTTAGCTTATCCATATCCATATGTGAATTTATTCATGATCAAGTTAATTTTAGAGTGTCTCTTGAACCTCTTATTTAACATCTTGTTGAGCCTCTCCTCTTTTCCTATATAAAGAGAAGAGAGTAAGAGAACTAGGAGAGGGGGAGATCAGGTAAGTAGATCATCAAGAAGCAAGAGCAAGAGAGAGGATAGAGATCAATATCAATAATCAAATTCTTATGCAGGTATTTTATTCATCAAAAATCATCTTCAAAAAATTTTATAACTTCTCCAGCTAATCAACCATCAACTATCAAAAGATCTAGGTTTATTGTCCTTGTTTTAAGTTTCAATTATCTAGTTTATAAATTCCACCCATAACTTCTTTTCAGTCATTTGAATAACTAACCCTTGAACCATCCAAATATTAGTTTTACCCTCTAAAGATAATACATTATTAATATTTGCATTTTATACATAAAAATACATCTATGCTCATGGCATTTGATTTTCTTTGATAAAACTATTTTTTTACTACTTCAGAGATACTAACTATATTGACAATGCCTTATCTACATTATATTTGTCAATAAATTTTAGTTTAATTACTAAAAAATACTTATTAAAATTATATTTTAATAAATATGCTTATCTTAGATGATAAACCAAATAATTTGAATAGATATTATGATTATTTTCAATTCATATGAGTTAGCATTGAAATACATTATATGCATAACATCATGTTTAGTTATTGCATTTGGTGAGAAGATCATGCTCAATAAATTTAGATATTTTGTGTTCCAATTATTAAAATGATTTCATTTTAATAGTGATATAATTCCATTCTAATATGCTTATATACTCTCATATGATTTTTTTATCATTAAATTAATCATGTTAACATTCTTATATGCTTTAGTTGGTAATATAATATGTTAGGAAATACAAAGTGTAAATGGATTTTGTATTATTTTCTCATCATCAGTTAATTTCCTAAGCATTCTATTTATACATCTCTAAAATTATTTACTCATGTCTATTTGATTGGATGATTATGTATCATGCTAAAATTATCCATATTTGATGTATGAGAGGTTATACCTCAATATTTTGTTGAAGCATATTAAACATGAAAAGTTTTGATAAGACTCAAGTGATAAAATGATTTATTTTTAATAGGATATCTAATTTTTGACTAAACTTAGTATCATGTTATTAGTAAATTATTATATGTTCATCACATGATAGTTCGGGATGATCATCTTGTCAATATTGGAGATGTCCAATAATGAATTGCATATAATAGTTTATGCCTTTTCACTAAATTTTTTATCAAAGTAGTGAACTTGTTTGCCTAAAATATTATTTGATCATTTTAAATGTTTTTTACCATATAAAAGCATATGTCATATTATTATGTAATTGGTTATTATGATGTTAACCATACCATGCTATCAGGAATCTAATTTATGATATGTGTTTAAGTTTTGTGTAGGTGCACATCACCAATAATTTAAGTATATTGAATTTCATTTACATTTTATTTGAGAGAAAGTCCTCAATGGTGATATAGATCTATAGTTTTGTCCTATGGATGAACTAGTGGCAAATATCTTCATAAAGCCACTTAGTGATACCAAGTTTTGGTAATTTCATGCAATGTTGGGCTTATTAGAATTGCCTTTGAGGGGGAATGTGAATTATAATTCCACTTCCTAAATTCCATGTGTTTAATCTCTTTCTCTATGCATATTCTCATTAAAAATCATTTTAAACTCCATGTAAAAGTTCTATAATTGTTTTTTACTTTTTCACCCCAATATATTTAAAATTATACTTTGTAATAGAGGTCCTTATACTATAAAAGGCTCCAAATATGATTAGTGATTATTCACAAGAAACAATGAGATGTAGTCTCATGATCATGATAGCCTAAACTTACTTTCAAGTAGTTTATGGATTATAATTCCTTTTGTTTCAAAAGGTGATGTTTTGCATGATGAATTGGTTTTTAAATCCTTCAAATTGTGTACATAGTATAATTCCTTTATTCAAGGTGACTACAACATTTATCCCCACTTATCATTAAGGGGGAGTGTTGGAACATTTAATTTTAATGGAAATTATTGTCCCTTAGCCTTGGTAAAATAATTAAATAATAATAATAATATATTATTTATTAACATGATGTAGAAACCTCATGAAAATAAATAATAAAGTTATGTTTATTTAATAATTACCAAATTTAATTAAATGCATTATCAGGATGGAAGGACCCGTTATTTCACAATGGTCACCTCCCTTATTGAATATTATAGATAGGGTTTTACCCCTTTGGTATATCATATCAATACAAAATATTATTTTTTAAACTGTAAAAGATATATGTGAGCACTGTGAAGAGTTTTTTGATGGCTTATCTGATAAGAAGTGAGAGGAAGAGGAATTGTGTACTACGGTGTTTCTCAATTATATTAATAATCACCATGTTTTTTACCTCTTTGAGGTTTTCCATGTCAAAACCTTGTGTTCATGGATTTGGTTGTTCTCTATGTCTTTATTGGTTAATTCCATATCTAGATCTATATATTCAACATATTGGTTTTTTCACACATTTTTTGATGATCTCCTTGGAAAGACAATATTATGTTCTAAGGCTCAAAGAAATAGACTATTCTTACACACTATAGGTTTTCATTTCTTATTTTATTATAAGCTCATTTACCAAATAATAACAATAGCCCTTCAGTTAAACATCCCAAAAAATGGCATTTGGATTTCATTCATCATTCAAGATTACCACCAAACCATGTTTAAATAACTCACAAATAAAATAATGGAATTCATGTGAACCATAAAAATAAGCCTAATAAAATAATAATGGAATCCCTATATAATATTTATTCCTGGAGATTATCCTACTTATTTAGAATTATATGAATTTTCCCTTTAAATTCATTATGTAGACACTATAAGGTGCTCTATAATACAACATATATATGAATAATGTACATTTTATAGGAACCTTTGATTCTATCTCCTAGAAAATTACTTCCTTTTCCTTAAGTTATTCATCCTTTTCTTCTACTTTTTTTATTTAGTGCCTTCTTATCTTCTACTCATTTATTAATGTTTTATTCATAATTTAGGCACAATTCTAATTTGAAGGTGGTAACTATTCTTTGATGTTATTTTATAGACAAATAATTAAAAATAATACCTAATTTTTACCCTTGGGTTATACCAACTACTTAAGAATAAACTTCATTTTTTCTCAGTGGCTATAAGTTCTTTAGTAATAAATTTTAATTTTGCCTCTTTAATAATGAAGGTGGTATCAGGTTCTTCAATAATAACCATGGATATGGGATCCTCAATGATGAAAATAGGTTATATAGGTCAATTTTATTTAGTGGTTTTAGGTTACCCTTTATCTATTATGCATGTATCATCTTCTAAAATCTTTGCTAAGGTGTTTAACCCATTGGCCCTAGCCTTCAATAGCTGAATTCTAGCTTGAGAGATTCCATTTCCTCATATGTAGACATGAGTTTGAATTTGTGTCATTATTATCAAGATAAATAAGCTAAATATCAATAGTTACTTTCATTTAGCCTCATGATTATATTATACAAATGATCCTTTCTCTTATTCATATTCCTTCATGGGTTCTTCTTCATCTTTTGCTATATTTTCTTGCTTTGCTATAGGATTCACATCCATAAAAACTTCTTCAATCTTTGAATCTATATAACCAAATTCCTCTTATTCATTGGTTTATTCTTCAATTTATTTCTCATTTTTTTATAATTCCTCTCAGTCACTCCTATTTTATTCCCAATATAATTTTTCCTCATTAGTGGAGATTTAAATCAAGACATTCTTTAAATAAGATTGCCTAGTTTTATTTCTTCTTATTTTCAACCTATGAGAGAATCTTTAGTTCCTAATAGAATATGACTTAGAGATAATTTATCTTTTAGGAGTTCTATCAAATTAATGGATAGACCATTTTGGGCTTCTTTCATTAGTGGATATGGGTAAACCTTATTGTGGAAGGTGTGATAACAAGATGAATCTTTCATAATGCATATCATCTCTTTTGTCAATGAGTATTATCTTGACTATCAAAGTAATGAGTAAATGATGGGATAAGGAGATATCCTTAACCTTATGGTATTATAATTTCATTATCTCTATGAATTATAAAAGATAATTGGGTGAATTCACTATGATATCATGTCTTAGATGACTCAAAAAAATTAAACAAGAAGTATACACAATGGTTTGCATACCTTTACAAGTTATGTACTTGAAGATGAAGATGGATATTTCCACATGGATGAGATAGTGAAATATATTTTTTGCCCTAATAATCAAATTTAAATAATTACCATATGGTGAAAAATATCACTCTAGCATCTATGGCAACATGTTTATCCTACCATATTTCTCTTATCACTAATAAACCTATAACTTTAGCCATCAAGTGTTTCGTAAGGACTATTTCCAACCTTTTACAATGGTTGTATCATTTTATGGTGATTTAGAAAATGATTTATCAATTTATAAGTCAAATCCCACAAATTTTTCTATTTTTATTAACCATTTTGTATTTGTAAATATGGTCATCACATGTAGGTATTTCCTTAAGACTATTATCGAAAGGTTATATCCTTACAACATCACCCCCATTCTCTCTTATTTTCTCTGTGTAGTAGTTTAGGCTTCAATTATGCAAATCCATATTTATTATTTCAATGGACAATTGTGTTGATGAAGTAATTGTTGGGAGAGACAAATAATTGTTATAGAATTGGAATGAATGAATAAATGACCATTTCCTTAGTTCTTGAGTTTTGATGGTTTATTAATTGACCTTATCAATCCATTCAAAATATTTATTTTTGGGTATTATTTTCATCCCTCCCAATGAAATCATATATAATAAATGAAATTGTTTACCACCAACTTAGTCATGCCACTTTTCCTCAAGTGAGGTGAGTCTCTTATAATGTCAAGGGAGATATGACACATAAAAACAAGAATAATAAGTTGTGACATATTTAATTGCCAAAAAGGAATGTCTAGAAAATATTTAGGTATGACAGGAGTACCAAGGATATGACATTTATGAACAAAAATATGGAATGTAAATGGATTATGTGACATCATTTTAAAGGATGAGATGCAAGGTTTGATGATAAAGTATAATAGGATGGTAACCCATGTTTGGGTGGCTGCCTCAAATGAGTAGGTAATACTACTAACACATAATATAAATAATATATATCATAATTGAAAATATAATAATTATACTATAATAAATTACTAACATAATTACTTGGATTTGGTAATGAGTGATCACCTATTTCTATGTTGAAGGTTTATATAGTTGCACATAGGTGAACCATAGAATCACACTAGTATAAATATTGGCAGTCAACTTAGGTAGTGAAATGCAATGACATAGGATAGCTAGGAGCCAATGAATAAATAATCCTACTCAAATACCTTTTTGTAAGATCAAGGACTACATAATTTTGGTAGGAATATTCAAAAAACAAATGTGATGAACATCCCCATTATAAATATTTTTTTTATAAATATATAGGAAATAATGGATGGCCATCTATCTCACAAAGGTTAGACATGGAATTCAATAAGTGTATTCAATGTCAAGCAATGAACCAATTTTAATAGTTGTAAGTCAACTAAAGGAAGGTATTCAAAACCAAAAAAAATCATGCCATAGTGGCTATGGGTCCAAATATAGATACATTTCCATCACTCTTAAGAATTACTTGACCATGAAACTAAGTGAAACATGATTTTATAGCAAAAAAACGTAATTGGGGGAGATCTAAAGTAGGGTAGGCTATGATATGTGGCCTAAAGTTTGGAATCATGGATCCAACCTATGTAAAATGCAATTTTTATGATATATGTGTTTTTGAAGATGTTTTAAGCTAAGACTAAACCATTGTAATGGTACCCATGGCACACTAGGAAAACTTGTAGCATATGATTAGGAAGGGAAATGTTGATTTTGAGGTCTTAGGCATATGGATGCAAGACATAGAATAAAAGGTGACTTAGACTAATTTATTTTTATTTTTTAAAATTCATAATTCATTAGTAAGTTGATTTTATTATTAGGAATTAAAAACATTAAACTATATTTAATATGACCATAAATCATATCTAAATTATGCAATAACATGCATCATGAAAACATTCCTCAAATCAAAGTTATTATGAAAGCATAAATGGAGATAAAAAGATAAAAACACACATAACATAGATCTATCGTGGTTTACCCAATATGATCTAAATCCATGAAGAAAGTCCTTAAATAAAACTATAATCTAAAAAAACAAGATTACAATGAACTCTCACAAAGATAAAACAATCTCCTGTAGAAAATGTTGCACAAATAAATGCTACACTTTCACTTGCACCTGCACTATACTTTATCTCACAAGATGATATATAACACCCTATAATAAACACCTACACATTGCAAAAGACATCTACACTTTGACTCTGGTCCTCAAATCCACACCTTAAAAATAAACCATCAACCTCTAAAGGCCACACCAGACCTGTATATATAGAAAATGAAGGAAAATCCACAAAAGGAGTAGAAACTATGCCATGTTTATCCAAGATAAACACCATTCACTAAGGACACCTTAATTCTACCTCATCAAGCTCATTTCAATACCCATCCAAGAAATACCACACCAAGATAGAGTCTCCACCTTTTAAGGCACTTTTTCCAATAACATGTGATCACAACCAACTCCTAGAAACAAGGAAGGCATCCCCTTTTATAATAAACAACTAGATCCCTAAGATCAAGGAAGTCAACATGGGAAAATGCATCTAACAACCAACTCCATAATACAAGGAAACATATAAATTAGATAAAATAAGGAATATTCCAATCACATGTGGAACAAGGTTCCACAAAAGGTGGAGTAGGGAAAATTGTACTCCCTACATTTGTGGAGCTCTCTAGGCCCCAAAAATATACTCCTAAGGTCATGTGATAGCATTAAAGGGCTCCACACTCAACAATCTCCCAGTTAGAGACTATTTATCCTAAACAAAATCTATCACTACTCCATGACCACTAAGGGAAACTAAATATGAACATAGTCTCAACTTGTCCTATGTGACCACCTTGGTCATCATATCCATAGGATTATGGTTAGTATGAATCTTCTCCAATTTCACCAAGTTCTCTAAATCTATTATAATGAAGTGATAATGTAACTAAATGTGATTCATCCTTGAGTGGAAAGCATAGTTTTTTTACAAATGAATAACACTCTAACTATCACTTTGTAGTCTTCTAACTTCCTACTCATGCCCCAAATCTTGAAAAAATTCTTATTACTAAATCATCTCCTTGCTAGCCTTTATGGCAAAAACATACCCTACCTTTATGGTTAACAAAGCCATAACCTTATGTATCCTAGAAATCTAACTAATTGATGTACCTTTAATAGCAAATATATAACCTATCATACTTATCCTACTATCAATATACCCTACCATATTCGAGTCCACATAACCATGAAAAGTGGTATTTGATCTACCATAACATAATGCAAAATCCATGGTTCTTCTCAAATATCAAAGGATCCATTTCATTGCTTACCAAACCTAGATCATTCATATACCTACTCATAACTCTCACTACTTGGGAAATATCTAGCCTAGTACAAACCATGGCATACATCAAGTTGCCAATTGTTGATGAGTAAGGTACCTTGGACATCTTATGCTTTTTAGCTTTTATCTTAGGACACTGCTCCTTTGATAATCTAAAGTGTCCTACCAAAGGAGTAGAAAAAAATTTATCATCCAACATGATAAACCTTTCCAAGACTTTCTTCACATACTCTAATTGGGATATGATTATCTTCCTCTCCTTCTTATCATGATAAATCCTCATACCAAAAATTTGCTTTATAAAACCCAAATCCTTCATAAAATAGGAGTTAGTAAGTTGTTTCTTGAACATATGAATATGTTTTATGTTATTTCCTACAACTAACATGTCATCAACATACAAGCATAATATAATAAAGGAACCATCATCAAAATGTTTTATGTATACACAATGGTCAAAATGACACCTTTAATATTCTTGTTCCAGTATAAAGCAATCAAATTTCTTATACCATTGTTATGGATCTTGTTTTAGGCCATACAAGCTCTTCTTTAGTTTGCACACATAGTTATCCTTCCTTTTGACCTCATATCCCTTTATTTACTTCATATACAACACTTCATCCAAATCACCATGAAGAAAAATAGTTTTCACATATAACTATTCTAAGTGCAAATCCTCAACTACAACTAGACCAAGAATAGTCTTAATAGAAGTCATTTTTACAACAATAGAGAAAATCTCATCAAAATTAGTATCTAATTTTTTTGCAAACCCCTTGACCACCATCCTGGCCTTATACCTTTTTCTCCCTTCATCGTCTTCTTTTATTCTAAAGATCCACTTGTTTGGAAATACACTCTTGCCCTTGGGTAGCCTTATCAAATCCCACATTTAATTCTCCACGAGAGATATATGATATTCATCCATGGATTGTTCCCATTTCATCTTGGCATCTAACTATATTGCTTCCTCATAACATTCTAGTTTTCCATTATCAGTGAGTAATAAATAATTCAAATAAGGATAAAATGTTTAAGTGTTCTTCTTACCCTAGAAGACCTTCTTACCATAGAAGTTTTGGGTCCTTGTATAGAATTTTCCTAAACTAAATCATTGGATAATTTTCCATCTATAATATCATCCAATATTGTGTACTCTTTATATTCCTCTTCTTATTCCTACAACTGATCCTTATACATGACTTTTTCATTAAAGACTACAACTCTATACCAAAATATTTTTTAATCTTTAATGCTCCATAAATAAAAACCAAAGTCATCCTCACCATATCCAACAAATTTGCATTTCTCTAATTTAGCCTTTAACTTGGTCCTATCCTCTTTTTTAATGAGCAAAAGCCTCACATACAAAAAATATAAGAAAAAAATAATCAACATTCTTACCAGACCAAGCTTGTTTAGGAATGCCTTCATCCAAAGGCATAGAAGGTCCTCTATTAATTAGATATACTATTGTGCTAACTACTTCTACCCAAAACTATAAAGGCAACCCTAGATATAACCTTATGCTCCTAGCACATTCCATAGTTATTCTATTTATCCTTTTAGATTCCCTATTCTACTATGGATTTCCTAGAATCATCCTTTGCCTATGGATTCCATTGCTAAAATAATAATCAAAGAAATCATTACTACAATACTCAACTTTATTATCTGATATGAGACATTTCAACTTAAGACCTATTTCATTCTCAACCAAGGCTTTCCACTTCTTCAAAGTGTTAAATACATTAGATTTCTTTTTAATACAATAAACCCAAGATTTCCTAGTTACATCATCAATAAAAGTAACATAATAATTGGATTCACCAATAGAATATACCTGAGCTAGTCCCCATACATCTAAATGTACCAACTCTAACCTGTGATCTTTCTTTGTGGGTGCAACCTTCAAGAAATTAACCTGCTCTATTTCCTATAACATAATTCTCACAAAAGTCTAGATCTAGATATTTTAATCTAGGTAACTTATATTTTAAGATCTCCATGCCTTTATGGCTCATATGATTGAGCCTATAGTGCCACATAGTTACATCTCCATCTATAGCAACTAAATCAAAAGAATAAACACTACTAGTCAAATATAAAGCACCAAATTTCTTACCTCTCAAAATCACAAGATCATCTTTGGTAACTTTCAAATAACCTATAGTAAACATTACCGAACATCCCTCACTACCCAATTGCCCCATCGAAACCAAATTATGTATCAATCTATGCACATGTCTATCATCCTTGATTACCCATGTGTACCCATTTTAAATTTTAACCTAAATAAAACCTTTACCTACTATCTCACATGGTTCATCATCACCAAGATAAACATGTCCTAGACTCTCCTAAACATAATCAGTAAAATAATGCCTATGTAGGGTGGCATAAAAAGAAGCCCTTAAATCTAATACCTAAGACTTAAAAAAACAATTCATAGAAAGAATGAAGGCATCCTAACATGATTTACCTGATGTCACATTTACCTCATTCATTTCCTCCTTGTTGGAATTCTTATCCCAAAGTGACCAAGAATCCTTCTTTGACTGTTCACTCTTCTCACAATGCCAGCATATCATCTTGGATCTAGATCTAGACTTAGATCTACCCTTTGACATTCCAAAGTTATTTTTTCTCTTATCCTTTTGCCCCCCTATAGTATCAATGGATAAAGCATTATCTGAAGATGATTCATAAGCTTTTTTCCTTCACATTTCACTGAGAATCACACCTACACATCCTCAAAATTTGAGCTTCCCTTGGCGGGGATTGCATTACTCAAAACCATAATCAAACTATCACAACTATCAGGAAAAGAACATAAAATTAGAAAAGCTCTAACTTCATCATCAAAATTAATTCCAACTAAAGTGAGCATACTTAAAACCATATTAAAATAATTTAGATGATTATCTATTGAACCATTCTTAGACATTTTCATGTTAAACAATCTTTTCATAATAAAATTTTTATTATAAGTAAAGGGTTTCTTATAATTTCCAAGTTTATTCATGAGATATTTTGTGTTTTTATCATCATAAATATTAAATGCAATAGAAGATGCAAGTCATAACTGAATGGCTCCCAATTCCTTCCTATCAAGTAATGACAAATCCACATCACTCATACTTATAGGTTGTTCTACTTTCCATTCCAAGGGGAGATGTATATCCTTATACTATAGGTAATCTTTCATTTGCATTTTCCACAAACCAAAATTATCACCATCAAACCTCTCCACCCTGAATTTGATCTCTTCTCCCATAGCTCCCACTCAATCTAATAACCTTTCCTTTGATTTACCACTTCAGCAAAACACAACCAATCACTCTAATTTAATATGACCATAAATTATATCTAAATTATGAAATAGCATGCATCATGCAAACATTCTTCAAATCATAGTTATTATGAAATCATAAATGGAGAGAACAAGATAAAAATTCACATAACATAGATCTATTGTGGTTCACCCAATGTGGGCTACATCCACCAAAAAAGTCCTCAAATAAAATTGTAATCTAAAAAAACAATATTACAATGAACTCTCACAAAGATATAAAAATATCTTGTAGAAAATGTTGCACATTCACCTACACCTGAACTATACTATATCTCACAAGTTGTTATACCACACCCTATAATAAACACCTGCATTTTACAAAAAACATTTGCACTTTGACTCTGATCCTCAAAGCCACATCCTAAAAATAAACCATTAACCTCTAAAGGCCACACCACACCTATATATATAATGAAGGAAAATCCATAAAAGGAGAATAAATTTTACCATTATTATCCAATATAAGCATCATCCACTAAGGAAACCTTATTTCTACCTCATCAAACTCATCTAAAAGCCCATTCAAGAAATAACATGCCAAGATAGAGTCTCCACTTTTTAAGGCACATTTTCCAATAACATGTGATCATAGCCAACTCATAGAAACAAGGAAGGCATCCCATTTTCCAATAAAAAACTAGATCTCTAAGATCAAGTTAACATGAGAAAATGCATCTAACAACCAACTCCATAAAACATGAAAACATAGAAATTAGATAAAAATAAGGAATATTCCACTCACATGTGGAGCAAGGTTCCACAAAAGGTGGAGTAGGGAAAACTATGATCCCCACATTTTTGGAGCTCTCTAGGCCCTAAAAATATACTCCTAAGCTCATGTGTTATCCCCAAAGGGATCCAAACTCAACAATTCTAGTTAGGATGATCTTTATTTCGTGTTTGATCAACTAGTGCCCAATTTTTCTAACCAAATACTACCAAAAATACCCAAGAGTTTTTCATTGTTTTATTTTTAAATGATGACATCGTGAGATTTATGAAGGGATTATACCATATCCTTAATGGCCTCTAATGTATTTTTTTATTGAATGGTACTAATGAAATATTCCTTTATTTTATGTTTCTTTTATAAATTGAGGTGGTGATTGTTGACTAGTAACTTAAATATTACTAGACCAATATTACATAACTTGAATACTCTATTATCAAATACTTTTTTGGCCTCATATGGATTGAGGCACCTTGTTTATAACTTACATTTTTTATTTTTTATTTTAGATAATAAATCACCTCCAATATTTGACTTGAAACATATGTGTCTTGATGAATGTTCCATACAACATAGCTCTTTGTTTGTGTACAACCTATATATGATCAAGATATTTTTGAAGAATCTCATACAATGCTTTAAACTAAGTGATACATTGTTTCTAAGCTTAAAATATATCCATGCCAAGTTCTAATGTAGTCCTTAGTTTTTTGGTCAATAGTCTACTTGACATAGACTAATTCATAGGGTGTAAACCTTTTAGTCATGTTCCATGTGGTTTTCTATGCCCAAAAACCCTCCAAAATGTAAGTTTATAAATCTTGGTGGTTTAAGGCTATTGTCCTGGTCAATATATTCTCAAATTACCTATTCATGACCCCCAATTGGACATTGGACTATGGATGATATGGAGTTGACTTCTTAAGACATATTTCATACTCATAAACAAGTATTGTTATCAATTTTGATGAGAACCATGGTCCTTGATTAATGACAATTTCTTATGGAACTCCATATTATGTGAAAATATACTCATATAAAAATTTAGTAACATTTTCATACCTTTCATGTGTGGATTCCCTTACCTCAACTAATTTGGTAAGATATTCTATGCAAATCAATATGTATTCTTTATTAATATAAGGAGGGTTTATAGTGTAGACACTTAGTTTTGGCCACTTTCACGCCTAAACTAGGATTCAGTTCAATTTCTAGAAAATGACACAAATTAAGCCTAAAAATCACCTAATTATCCAAATTCATCTGTATAAAGGAATTAATTACCAAGAAACATGATGAGGCTAGTTTATTTTATGTATTACCCTATATGCATAAATAACCTAGTTTAGTTTCAACCCTAGTCAAATTACGACCTAGTAATTTTACACTTTTGGCATGTCAAGCTATTAATTCATAACATTTAAAATAATTTTAAAAATCCAAAAATCACTAATAAATATTCATTACATTACAAATTTTAATTAACTTTGGCTAAGCAAAATTTTCAAATCAAATTAGTGAATTTCATTTATTAAAAAAGGAAGTTTTAACCAAATATGAAATCAAAGGTCAAAGGAGATAATAAGGTGATTTATTATTTCCTAAATATTCTAAAAAATATGAGTCAAAACCTCAAAAATATCTAAAATGAGTTGTCATGCCTCACAAATATCTAAAATTGAGGTGTCAATATTTCGTGAGTGTTTTTACCCAACCCTAGGGTTAGATTGACTCAACTTAGGTTATTTTATATTTAACCAAATTTAGAATTTAACCTAACCTCACTAGGTTTAGATTTAGTTTTTAGAGCTATAAACACAAGCACTTAAACCATATGACAACAAAATTTATGTGTAAGGTTATTCTACTAGAATACCTTCAAGAAGTCATTGAGTGTAGTGTTATAATGCCCATTTTATGCCAAGATTCACATCGAGCCATAAGTGACCATTACATAAATGTTACCACCATGGAGAAGCATTGCTAAAAGACTCTAATTATCATATTCCAAACATGATCATCCTTATTCCAATAAGTAGACATCAAACTCAACAAAGGAGGTAAATTATTTGTATTATTTTTATCTCTATTATGTGATCTTATTTACTATGTTATGCTCTCCCTAGTTCTTATTTAGGATTTTTTAGTTATATTTTATTACCATGCTTTAAATGTTTATCATTTATATTAGCAAAACAATAATCAATATTTGTGTGCTCTTCAAAATTTTAAGAAACATAAGGCATGCTCAGTGGGATGAGGCATCCCCTACGACCAAGGAGAATGATATGCTAGATTTATTTTTTCTAAAAAATGCATTTAATTCTTCAATTTTAGAGTTTTAACCTTGAGAATAATGGCATTCTATTTTTGTGTAATCAATAGTTTTACCTTATGTAATAGAGGATTTGTCAATCTTGTATTTTGTTTGCAATCTTTGTTTATGCACAGATGACATATTTTAAATGATAAATTTGACATGATAAATGGAGTATTCAATATCTGTATTTGATGTATTTGACCCTACTAAAAAGTGGCTTCATCAGGTAAAATTACATTTAGTTTTTGTGGCTTCACCTATTTTTTAGTTGTAATCAGTGACTTCACCCTATTGAATAGAAACTTAGCTAAAGTGTGGTCTCTGTCTGTGTTTTTAGGAAAATGGTGGATTCACTCTATTGCATAAATTATGACTTCACTCTATGTTTTTAAAAACCCAATAGCTCAAAATGGAATGTTGTTTATTCATTTTCCTTTTGGCCTAGAGACAAGCAAACCCCTTAATATTTTTTTAGGAACTAAGGTTGAGAGAGAGACTCCTAGGCATTTCTAAATATCATATAAACTTTTGTTTAGTGATTAAAATCAACCTAATCACACTTGTTTTCAGTATTTTCAAAGTTTTTAAAAGTGAAAACAAGGTCAAGGGGTCAAAATTTCAATCATATTTGAGTTGGTGCTATTAAAAGGAACTTATATTTTAGTTAGAGATATTAAGATATTTTTCACTTTATGTTTTTTGGTATGTTATTAGATAATTTCAAAGTTCATTAGATTATATTCTTTATTTTTCAGAAATTAAAAACTATTTCATGTATGTCCTCCACCATCCCCTGTAGGGAAATTAGGTGAAAAAAAGTGTTTGCTTTATTGCCCTATTTATTTAGTTTTATTGGAAAGAATGTTGTGTATGCTCTCCCCAAGCTCTAAATGACTTGGGTGACCCAAAAACAACCTATAAAGTATTTTTATTTTATTTTATTACATTTTGATTGTGGGTGGGATCTTATTTCTCCCTCACAAGTTATCTACGGGTATGTTGACTTGGGGTTTCATATCCTATCATCATTCCAACCTGACTCCATGGTTGGGTATATAAATTAGGAATGTGATAATGGGATTACTAGGGGGCTGAGTAGATAGCCTATCCAATCCTAATAAAAACATGGGGCAGGGCTTGATAAACATCAAACTCTACTAATTTGTACACGACTAAAGTCATTGTGCAAAGGAATAGACCTTTACATAGTAAATTAGCAGGTATGAACCCAATTGACATGACTGTGCCCTTGTGTTAGCTACACTTAGGATAATTTAGTGTTTTCAAAACTTATATATTTTAGTCAACCCCACTTTCCATGGAATATGTTTCCAAATTTCGAGTGTTCCTCATTCTATGTTCTTGACACATACCAATTCTTGAGATATAAAAGGGGTATAAAAACTCCACATACACATGTACTTTAATTTTTGGATTAACATTTAATTAATCACAAGTATTGTTACATAGATGGAACCTTTGGTAGAATCTACACACACCCATGTAAATTTTAGGGATAGGATGATCCATTAGTGTTATTTCTATTTTCTTTGATTTACATGTGTGTTTTAGAGTAAAATTATTTATTTATATTTTCAAGTCAAAATGAGCCCAAAATTGTCACATTTTTTTCACACCACTTTAGCCTAAGAGTTATTATTTTTCCCATTTTGTGTCACACTTTTTACTTAGATTTTTATTCTAAAACTGTTTGTATGTCTCTTGTTTAAATGGGGCATCATTATGTTACCCATTTTATCTCAAACATTTACCTAGGAATTTTTAGTCCAAAACCATTATCATGCAACTTTTTTGAAGGAGCATTGTTATGTTGCCTAAATTATTCCAAAACACTTGTCACTTTTGAAACCAAGTTCCAAAACCATTGATATATTTTTATTTTTTCAAGTGTGTGGTTATGTTTCCCCTTTAGGACTATCCCATTTGCCTTGGAAAATATGATTCTTTTTGTATTAAATTTTAAACTCAATCTTTAGAAGTACAAATCCTAAACTAACAAGGTTTACGCCAAAGCCTCATCTAATTTGGGATTAGGTAGTCTACCTTTTGTGTTTGGATTATATTACTCGGGTTGATTTCCTATTTGATCTAAATACCCCCTTGCCTAGAACATAGTGGTTGTTGTTTATATTGTGCCTTGTTTGAGGGTCTTTTTGAGCTAAGTTGTTTCCACATGCCTTGTTTGAAGTTTTGTGTGCCTAATTTTGAATGTCCTAGTTTCATTATTCATATTATCTCTTTTGAATGAAGTATCAAGTCTTAGTGAGCTAATTATTGAGCATTATCCAATCCAATTTCCTTAGTTTAGTTTGTTTTAAATTTCCTTTTTGAGTTATTTATTTGTAAGTCTAGCCTTATTTTTAACATTAAATTATTATAACCACCTTGGGTAAATTATTGTTATCCTTTGGTCATACTTCACAAATTATTATACTTTATATATATACTTTTGTCACTGATTATAACCACCTTTGGATGGATTAGTACCTTAGCAATAGATGATTTTAGAGTTTTGGTGTTACCTTTTTCACTGATTATAATTGTCTTTGGGTAAATAAGTATCATTTGTTAGACCGGATTTGAGTTCTTTTTATTTTACCTTTGCATAGTTTAATTATTTAACCCTTTGGGCCTATTTTATAGAGCCAAGGGTTGTTTATTTTTAGATCTTGATTCTTTGTTACCCTTTAGAACCTTTTCTTCATGAGACCTAGCCATAGATCTTAACATGCCACATTACCCATGTAGAGGAACTAAGTATGATATAGACTATGAGAACTTTGTAACTAATGACCCTTTTGTTCAAGAGTTGTTTAATGATGTAGATTATGAGATATATCCATGTCCATATTATAAAATTCCATATGTTAAACAAATATCAAACCTATTATCGAGTATTTGGTGACTACACCTTCTTATCCAGGCTAAGAACAAGAATAAACAACATCATACCTTGCTCAAGTGATGCCTTATACTATGTTATGATACCAACGTAGACAAGTTATTATTTCTACTTATTTGATCTTCAATTTTTAGAGGATAAAGATGAAATTTTCTTCAGATCCATCAAAGTAGGAGACATGTTTTTGCTAGACTTCCCACATGAAATTCTAAGTAGTTTGAGTAGAACTCTTAATAAGGCACCTCAAATCCAACAATTCAAATAGGCATAAAATAGTTATACTTAAACTTTAGTCTAAATGTCTAAACAAAAACCAAATTACACTTGTAAAATGAAAAGGTCCTATGGATGATCATATGGAACAAGTACAACAAATATACCAAAACTACCTCAATCTAGCTCATAATCTTAATGTAGTGACTATTTCTAACATACCACTTATTGATTGCTACCTATATATGGCCTAAGGTGGCTTTTTGCATTAGTCCTACTGAAGGGGCTTCAAGGGGGATTGTCATTATGTGGAATAGTGCTAAAATCTAGGGGTCTCTTATGGCTTATAATAAGCACTTCTTGATTACCAATTTTTCTATGAAATCTTTGAACTGGTCATTGATCAATGTCTATGGACCGAATAACAGAGCTTTGAGACAGAAATTAAGGATAGACCTGAGCAGTTTCAAGAATAATCCCTAGAACATTAGACGGATGTTAGCCAAAGATTTTAACACTCCTTTATACCCTTCTAAAAAATAGGGTGGAATTATGGATTACTCGGACAGCATGTTCGACTTTGCTGAATTCACCAATGATTGGGGATTATTGGACATAGAGCTGTAAAACCAAAATTTTACTTAGACCAATAGAAGAAGAGGAGATCAAATGATTTAGGTTAAATTAGATAGATTTCTTATATCAAACAACTGGAAGGATTATCATAATATATAGGCATAGGCTTTCCCTAGAACCATGTCTGACCACTACCCGATCTTCCTCACTTGGAGAGAACAGGGACATTTCAGACCTTCCCCATTCTATTTTGAAGCTATGTGGATCAAACACAAAGAATTTAGACAAATGGTGGCCCAATGATGGAAAATTACTATTTAAGGTACTCCTATGTTCAGAATAGTCAAAAATCTCCAACACATTAAACAAGAAGTTTATGGATGGAATAGATACAGCTTTGGGCAGGTCTTCTAGCAAAAGAAAAATATAGTGGGAAAACTCAAGGATATATAGCAATTGATAGATCAAGGGGATGACTCTAAGGACACTTTAGAAGAAGAGAATATCTTGTCTTCAAAATGGAATAATCTTATGGAAAGAGAAGAGGTTTTTTGGAAATAGAAATCCCGTGTTCAGTGGCTTAAAGAGGGGGATAGGAACACTGCCTTTTTTCATCTCTCAGCTATGAAACATAGGAAAGCCAACTCAATAACTAAGCTTTTCCTAAAATAATGGTGACATTATTATCAAGGATAATGAAATAGGGGAACAAGATAGGGCTTTCTTTTAGAATCTGCTTATGAAAGAAAATAATAATGATAGAATTGATAGACCTATGAATCAATTTATTGATAAAATCCCCTGTTTGATAACAGAAGAAGATAATATGGAGACGTTAAAGCCTATACCTGAGGAAGAAGTCCATGTTGTTTTATTCTCCATGGGTGATTTTAAAGCCTTGGGTCCTAATGGCTTTCCTCCTATATTCTTTCAAGAATATTGGGAGATAGTAGGAGCGGACCTCACGGCTGCTATTTGTGATTTTTTTAGATCATGTAAACTTTTGAAACAAGCTAATAATACCTTCATAGTACTTGTTCCTAAAAAATCACAACCTTCACACCTCACTAATTTCAGGCCCATTAGTCTATGCAACATTTGTGTATAAGTTATGTATTAAAATTCTGGTCATGAGGATTCAACCTTTGCTAGAAAAAATTATTTCTCCTGCTCAGAAAGGTTTCATCTCAGGCAGGCAAATTCTTGATGTTGTGATCACCACACATGAGACTATTCACTCCATGGATAAGATTAGAATCCCTGGGATGGCTCTCAAGCTTAACATTTCTAAAGCTTATGATAGAGTCTCATGGACTTTTCTATTCCAAGTGATAAAAAAATTTGGGTTTAATGATAAAATGTCTCGCTTGTTCTGGAACGTGGTCTCTTCTACAAAATTCTCAGTGTTGGTTAATGGTGTACCTAAAGGTTTTTTCTTGTCCTCGAGAGGAATTCATCAGGGAGACCCTCTCTCCCCATACTTATTCATCATTATGGCTGAGGCACTAGGAAGATACATATAAGCAGATATAGCCTCAAAAAAGCTAGTGGGCATCAAACCTACCTCTTCCCTTCATCTTATGGTGGTACAACAGTTTGTGGATGATACCATCTTCTTTGGCATCTCATCAATGATTGAAGCTAGAAGATGGAAGAATATCTTAAATAAATATGCCAGAGAGTCGGGACAAAGGATAAATTTCTAGAAAAGCAATGTGTATTTCTTCAACACTCCTAATGAACTTAGACATAAAATCATTGATATATTAGAATTTGCTGAAGCTAGCCTACCAGCTACCTACCTAGGTCTCCCACTCTTGGTCAAAGAGGTATCTCCTAGATTTTGGAATGGAATTGTGGAAAGAATGTAGAGGAAACTTCCTAGTTGGAAGGGGAAACTACTCAGTAGTGCTGGTAAACTACAACTTCTTCAGGCTTCACTGCAAGGTATTCCTACATACTTCTTATCTCTTTTTAAAATTCCTACGTATTTTGTTGAGAAACTATAATAGATCCAAAGGAAAGTTTTATGGATGGGAGTGGAAGACAAATAGAGAATGTCTTTAGTCAGATGAGAAAAAGTGTGTCTTCCAAAATCTCATGGTGGACTTAATATTAGGTCCATTAGGAACATGAACAAAGCCCTTCTCTCAAAAGTTAGTTAGAATCTGATCCATAAAAACAATGATTGGGGGGAAATAATGTATGCCAAATACAAGCATAGCATTGATGATTCCAACTTTCTTCAATAGATAGGATTACCCTAGGGATCTGTGATATGGAATAAAATGCTAAAAAGTAGAAGCCTTCTCAAACAAGGAATTAGATGCAAACTTGGAAATGGCTAGCATATTAAATTTTTTGATGATATCTGGTTAAATGACAAGGCTCTCATCACACAAGAAAACTATGGAGAGATTTCTGACTTGACTACCCAATTTTTTGGAGATAGGGTTAGTGATTATATGGAAAATAATAATGGGATGAGGAGCTGGAAAAATCTTTTGGATTGCTATGTGCACCAGCTTAAGCTTTTCTCAAGAGTTTAGGAGATCTAGCAGTGCGTTTAGGAGATCATAATCCCTCTCTTTCCTTGAGAGGATGAACAATACTGGTGTCCAAATAATAATGGATCATTCTCTATCAAATCTTCTTACCATCTGCTCATTCTTGAAGCTCAGGATAAAGATGTATGGAAAAAGGTTTGGAATCATAAACTTATTCCAAAAATTAACATGTTTTGGTGGGTTGTTGCTCATAAAAAAATCCTTACTCAGGATAACCTTCAAAAGAGAGGGTTTACTTTGGTTAATAGATGTTTCTTGTGTGGTTCAAAAGAGGAATCAGTTTCACACCTCTTTATCCACTGTGAGTTTGCTTGGGAATTATGGGGCACAATACTTAACAACTTTGGTATTGAATGGGTCTACAATTCTAGCCTTAAAGAAGTAATTCTCAGCTAGAACCCAACCTTCACACATCCATGGCTTATGTAATTATGGAAGCAAGATCTACCATGTTTGAGTTGGACTTTATGGAAATAGCGCAATCACAGAATTTTTAGAGACACTGCTAGAAATGCTTCTCAGGTGTTTAACTCCTTTGCTAAGACCATTATGGAAAGTGTTACAATAGCTCATATTAATGTTGTGGAGACACCCCTATCTCAAATTGAAATCCAAATTATAGCTAAATAGAAGGTTTTAAACCAGATACCTAGGTATAATAACTCCAAAATACTACATAGACTTAATACTAAATGGATCCCCCCTAAACCTAACTGGATGAAACTCAACTTTAATGGGGCATCCAAGTTGGATGGTAAAGCTAGTGGATGAGGAATTATAAGGAATGATAAAGAATGGATGTATGTTGTCTATGCCGATGGAATTGGATGCCAGAGCAACAACTATGCTAAAGCAATGGCTTTACTATGGGGATTAAAGTTAGTTATATCCCTAGGAATAAGGAACTTGAATATATAAGGAGACTCTAAGATGGTCATAGATGCCATTAATAAATATTCAAATGTGGGAATCAAGCTAAAAGACATCATTACTGATATCCAATTTCTTTTACAAAAGTTTTTTGAAGTTGAGATTTCCCATACCTACAGAGAAGGCAATAGGGTCGTTGATGCTTGTGCCAACCTTGGGCAACAATTTTTAGGTTGGAGGGTGTGGTGACAAGGTGTTCATATTCCCTTAAACATTAGGGAGATCATTCAAAAGGAGATGACTTGTCAGGAATGAGGCATATTGATGACCCTGAAAAGACCCCTGTTGATACCCCCAGCTCCTTTGTGAGCAAGAAGGGAAAGAAGAGAAAGGTTGATGAAGAGGAAGAAAATATTAAAGAGACTACGGAAGGCACCCATAGGAATCTGAGTAGGGCCATGGGGGGCCAAGGTGGTAAATCTCACAAACCTTCCAAAATTAATAAAGAAGGATTCCCCTCTAGAATGCAAAGGTTAGGGCAGATTGCTCGTAAACCAGCCTCAAAGGCCAGACTGATTGATTATTCAAAAAGTGATTTGGAAGAAGCAACCCAGGAGGAAGAGTCTAAGGAGCTATAAATCTAGGAAATTTTAGAGGACATTAGAGGGAAGCAGGCTACTAGGGATTTTGAGGTTACTGAGGAGCAGGGTGCTGACACTATGGGAACTGCTGACAATAAGGGGAAAATGTATGTCAAGGAAGTTGGTGAGGGCACTGAGAATGAGACTGATTGGAAAACTAAAATTGGGGCCCTAAAGGACCGCATTCAGAAGCTGGAGAAGGTCTTCACCAAAGGGCTTTGTAATACAATTCTGCTAAACATGTCTATGTTGGAAGTGGTGGGTAATATTGGGTATACTGACAATGTAGAGAATGACAAACTCAATGATCTTATCAAATCAATAGTTATGTAAGGGGAGACCTCTCTGACTCTGGTCTTCCCATGGCTTGTGTTTTGTTTTTATCTATTGTTCTCAGGTGTGCCATCATCTCTATGATGGTATTTATTGTTTGTTTTCCTTCTTGTCTTTTTTGACTGTATAGGTTTTGGCCCCTAGTTTGCCACCTTAATCAAAAACATACCGCTTATTGATATAAAAAAATAAATATTTTGAGATATACAAACTAAAACATAGACCCATTCACCAGAATCATGATAGTTGGTGACATGTTAAATGTCCCCATTTTGATTAAAGATACTATTGCTCAAATGGGAGTTCTCACTCAAAACATTATGGATATCATGCAAGTGCATTCCAATTTAAACCAAAATGGATTTAATTTTTCACCAAAAAAATACACAGTGGATTCCTCTAAACAATACCATGAATGGATTGCAATGACATGGTATAGGTACATCTACTTCCCAAAATCAAAAATCAACCTCCACTCCTTAACCAGTTACTTCCTTGAGTGTACAATAGGCAGAAAGAGCCAATGACAAACCAACTTACCACCTCAACAAATATAGAACACTATGCCACCTCAATAGAGGGAATGAATGTTATACCACAACAATAAAAAACCAATATACCTTAATAATCACAAATATTTCCTAACACATAGTGTGTTTCTATTAGTCAAAAAGTGCTAGTTGGTCAATAATAATTGCCTATCTAACAATAAGTGCTTATCCAATAATAGGTGTTCAACTAGTAACCAAGTTCTTATGTACAAATAATGTTAGGTGCTATGAAATAATTAAATTTCACCCAATGGGTATCATACGTGAAATAAGGATCTAACTATCAACACCTCCAACAACAAGGTTCTAGTCAACATGTTCCCTTTATACAGTAAGGTTCGATGAGTAGGTAACAAGTTTCCTCCTAAGCCCAAAAATACCAACACATCCTAGAGGTTCAAATTCAATTACCACAACTATAATTTTATAGTCAAGGCTATGATTCCAATCCAAAATATAATGTGTTTCAATAATATCATATTATGTATCCATAATATAATCCTAATGTACAAATATGTATACCTAGTCATCCATCTAATTTAACTAACATTCCATTATATGCCTACCTTGGTAAAATTAATCCACCTTTGACCATTCAACATCAACAACAATAGGCCACTCCATATAACTTCCTTGCCAAATAGTTTTATTAGATCAAGGATGCAATTCAATTTATATAGATTAGAAAACAAGCAAATAAATTCAAACTAGATGAAATATGCTCTTATCCATTTAACATGGAGTATCTAAAAATAACTTTTTCATCAGGTTATGAGCCACCCAAATTCAATAAATCTAAGGGAAAAGGTGACCCCAAAGAGCTTATAAAATAATTCTTTGTTTATTTCCAACCAGTGGTAGATAGCTATATATACTTGTTTCTTCTCTTTTCAAGGAGTCTACCTAGAAAATCCTTGGAATGCCTTTTCAAATTGCTAAGGAATTCTATACCTAAATTTGGTGATATTTTTGAGATGTTTGTACATCATTTTTAATATAATATCTAGCATGATATTATAATTATGGACTTGGGCCAAGCTAAATAGAATATTGGTTAAATCTTCTCTACATACCTACAATGTTGGAGAGTACTAAGGAGCTAATTTATTCATAATTTGATAGATAAATAGTTGGGCATGATATTTACTAGGATCCTACATAGTGAAATATCTGACCATCTCAAGCTAAAATGTGCTCATACATTTGAAGAGGTTATAGAAAAAGGAATACATACTGAGAAATCATTTTCAACAAAAGGATAATCAAGATATCATGTTCTAACTAGATCCATAATCAACATCAAGTCTAGTAGAACCACAACCAAAACTACGGCCAGAACCATAATTAGAACCCAATTCAAATAATGGATTTACCACCACCTTGGGTCAATAACAATGAGATATCAAAACGCTAAAATCACAACAATAATGTTATTGGAAATGGAGTCACTAAATCACACCATGTTCATGTTACATCTTGATTTCTCACTAAGAAAACTTACTTGATTATTTATGGATATTTATAGTTGATAATTTAATTTGATTGCTATTTTATTAAGCTATAAGTGATATAATATTATGGGGTGGTTGTATGTTTCTTTGATTTCATGATGACATTTTAATGAGTTAGCTATAGTGCATATTCTTACATTATGATTATGTTGAATTATTATTTAAATCATTATTTTATGATATATATGTCATGGTGTTATCGACTAACTACCTACTTGTCATGAGTTATATGCAAGAGAGATTCATATCTTAGAGAATTACCAAGGGGAAGCATCATCAGAGAGTGTGACGTAGATGGAATTTTTGGGGGATCATAGAGGAATGACTAGAACCCTACACACACCATGTTAAATAGTGCATATTAAATTCATAGTTAAATTATATTTTCAGAGATCATATGTATTTAGATTATTGGTTATGCATAATAATTATGTGTTAACTTAGTTAATAATTCTATGGAATTAATCTTGTGTGTTTCTGTTATATATAGTGTTAATGTGTTCATAACTACTAATGTTTTTGAAAACATAGATTTGTGTGAATTATGTTGGTACTATTGTATGTGGACTAAGTAGTTTGTCTTAGCAATGGTTGAGGACATTATCCAATTATCCATATGATACCATAAATATCATTACACGACTTAAGTTATTAGTATTTTTATTAATTCATTACGAATAACTATTTTTACTAAAAATTATTTATTATTAAGTTAAATAAGAAAATAGGAAATACAAACAAATAAAACAAGGCAAGTGTTTTAAATGAATAAAAGAAAATAGAAAGAAAATCATGGAATAAAAAAATAGATAAAGGAAAGATTAAATATTTGGAATAAAAATATAAAAATAAAAACGTAGTTTTAAAAATAAAAATACCACATTCATGAAAAAGGAATAAAAGGAAAGGAGTATGGCATAGCTCATGTAGGAGATAAAAGAAAGATAGGTGTGATGTAGAGAGGAGAGGAGGCACAAAAGAAAGGAGGATAAAATCAAAGGGGATATTTTATAGATAATAGTAGAATGATCTCCAGGTAAGTAATGTAATTATAATTTTTTTGTATTTATGTTTTGTAAAATTGTGTAATGAAAATTATGGGTATCAAAAGGATGTTACATATATTACAGTGAAATTTTTGAGTATATAAAATTATCCTAATCTATATATATTTCCCAAAATATTACTTATAATTTAGTATATGGTTATCAAAATGATATATTTACTTGAATTGGTTGGAAATTAAATTTATTGAATATCTCCAATAAACTTGATAGCAATATGTATAGAATACAATATACAGTAATTATAAATCACTATGCATTGTTATTGTGCAATTGGAGAAGGAGGTGAGCACAAAGAGAAATGGCATAGTAATTAAAAGTGCATTGTAAATATGATTCACTATTGCAGATTAAAAAATTTAAATACCACATTATAAATCACAATTTTTATTATGAATTGCTATTGCGTGATCACAATATAAGTCTTATATCCAACCAAGTCTATAGTAATTATATGTATAATTAAATTTCTATACATAAATAGTAATTCATGTTTATATACAATAAACTATATATGTGGCACACCTCATAAGAGGCATAGAAATGTGGTTTAATATATATTATAGAAATTTTTATATGTATTGAAAACATATGCATACCTATAATGATTTTTATATGTAGTTAAAATATATATACCTACAATGGTTGTATTTAAGTCATAGCATAATCAGTGAACTAAATAGTATATGCACAATAAACTGTGTATTATATACTTAGAGCATTGAAAAAATATATATATACAATGAATTTAATAATTTATATCATGAACTAAATGATATATATATGGTTTTAGTTATTTTTATATCTATAAATCTGAGCTATAGCTAAGGAAATTAGTCATCCTCTCTCAAATTAGTTTCTTAATCTTGATAATATATACATATTAATATTTATTTCAATGACACACATTAACATTAGTGGTATCTATAATAGATGTGTACAACCATGTGGTATTGGATCTAAACATTTATGCTAAATTATAATGGACTGAATTAATATTTATACATTATGTTTAAACATGGATAGGTAACATTATATAATCTAAATCTATTATAAATATAACATTATTATTTATTATTATAAACTTACCGAGTGTTTCATATAGGTTACAGTTTGCCATTATTCGACAGTGCCATAATCTAGGTTATAGTAATTATATAATCTAGGTGATGTGTTATTGCTAAGATGATCTAAAACTTAGATGTTATATATCATTGTACACTTGATATTTGATGAATATTTGTAGTGTATATCCTATAAATATATAGTTTAATTATGTAATGATATATGTTTATAGGTACTTAATAATAAGAACCATAATTCAACAAGTAATATAAAGAGAATTGGATATATGGATAATCTTCATATATTCATATTATAATCAAAACATAGATATGACTCATAACTATGATAAATAAATATATATTTATTGATGAATTTTTATAATTCATAGAAGATTATATTAGGATGTATTTATTTGGATATGATTTAAATTATTTAATGGATCTATTCTAAATAAGTGGCATGGATATGTTAAAATAACTAGATTATCTTCACATATACTTAGATAATATATATAGTGATGATATATGTGTGAGTAATGTTAACTCAGTATACTTATAGTTCTATAAGTGGTAATAATGCAATATATGTTATAATTGATATGTTATATATGGATATGGGATCATTTGGTTTAAGGACTATGTTAAAAATCATAATTTTTGTGCCCTTTCAACTTGATATGTTGAGTATAAGACTCTTCATTCATAAGTATACTTGTATTACTAGATAATGTAACTCACAATGTATTGCTAAATGTTGATCTAGTGGTTAGTGGTTGGTATATGCCATGTTTGTTCCATTAATGGTTAGTATATTATTGGCTATGTGTATTGTTAATGATGAGTATTTTATAACATAGTCCACTTATATCTATTGGGAATTATTGGTTTATATATAGTATATTTTTCCATTGTAAACTTAGGAATAATATTACCATGAGTATTTTAATATGTATGAAGGTGTATATAGATGTAGATTATATATAAACATTAAGATGCATGCCTATAAGCATATATTCTGACTAATATATTGTCTCAACCGTAGTGATTTTATATTTATATAAGTGTATTATGTCATATGCCTATAGTTATAGCTAAATGGATGGTTAGAATAAGTCATAAGTTTTTTGAGGGATTGTAAGCTATAAAAATAGTCTCCTAAAAATAGAATGATTTGTTTAAACAAAAGATTATAATGATTTTATGAGTTATCTAATTCTCTACAAATATTATGACTAACTACTTGAAATTAAGTAGTGTGTACAAAAAAATGGTGGACTATGTTGCTACTACTAATACTATATATTTGAGTCTACTTACATAAATTAGATTATGCAATTTAAACATAGGATATGTCCATTTGGTATAAAAGGTACTTACTTGCTTATTGTTTAGGATAATGAGACATTTAATTCTTGAAATTGCAAAACTAATTATTCGTAATTAAGTAGTTGTACTCATGAATAATGAACTATGATATTATGGGGTGTCATAAAGTGTATAGGAATTTAAAAATTATAGTTTAAGAGTTTATTATACTTGGGTGTTATAAAATATAATTTTTATGTCTATTATTAATGATATTGTGAAGATTTATTCATATGTTTGATAGATTAAATATATACATTTTAGTTATTTTTATGTTTAGCATGTTTTATGAATCCTAATAGAAAGTACTGTATTGTATCTGATTACATAAACTAGAATATGCATCCCAATATATATAATACCTAGTTAGCATAATCATTACTTATCTTTATTACTTATGTGATAAATAACATTATGAAAATTCATTCATATATTTTATAGACTAAATGTATGCATTTTGATTACTCTTGTGTTTAGCATGTTTTATGCTTACTGGTAGGAAATAATCTATATGAATCTGTTGGTTATATTTATGTTAGCCAAATCTTGCATTATTAGTGTTCAGTAAGTAGTGAGATGGACTTTACTAGCTTACTAGCATCACAATGCCATATGAAGGTAATCTGATTAAGTGGTGTGTATGAAATTGATTGATCCTAGAGATTAATAACCATTAAAAACTTTGGAAAAAATAATGTTTAATTAAACATTGTCATTTCATATGTATGATTTATATGTTTGTGTGATATCATGTTAGAACTGATTAATTTATGGTACACTTCATGCTATTAGAAATCATACATCACACAAGTACTAACTTGTCTCTTTAGATTTCCACATTACTACTATCTAGACATCCATGAAGAGAGGGCCATTACCTGATGGGAGATTGATGGTTCTTGTTTGGTGTGGAAAAGAGCTCAGATGATGCTCTCATTCCTTGTAACAATACTTCTTTGGGGATGACACTTGAGATTGCCATATATACTAGAGTTTAGGGAACTCATGCTCTGTGGAGCTTTGTATTTTTTATCTTATATATTATATTGTAATTATTTTTATTGATACATTATTATGATGAGATATAATTTTTACTTATTGTACCATGACAATAGTGGTTGCATGTTTGTACCATCCACGGCTAGACATTTGTAATTACTTTCTATATTTAGTTATGTTTTGCTTCATATCATGATAGTGATCATTAATGTAGAGATGCCACATGATTATGTTATAGTTATTATACTTAGAGTATTTTATCAATATCATTAATTATATTATCATGGTGAGTTCTAATGAAAGTATACATTGATTAAATTAAAAAATATATCACATTTTTCTAAGTCAAACCCAGTGGGGTTGTCAAATGTGTTATCAGAGCTATGACTCAAACTCTAGGACTTAATTAGTCCAATAGCATTTTCATATCCTTTTGGTTACCAGAAAAGAGAATGATGAAATCCAGATTATCTATAGAGGGTTCTTCAAATGTCAATTATAATAACCTTACATTGGATTCTAACCAATTTGTCATCAGGTAAGCAATAAATTTAGATCAGATTCTCTTAGTTATGAATAAAACCAAAGACCAAAATTTTAGCCCTAAAACCAAAAATTGATGGCCAAGAAGAGGAGGTACACTAGGATAAACCTAAAGAGCATCCTACTGAGCAAGAAAACTTCAAGATGCAGAACACATGTAGTATTGTACTATTTAAGTGAAGTGTATTTTGAAATTTTATGCCTTAGTGTAAAATCATGCTACACCATGATTGGAGTTGTTTGATTTACTATATCTTCAAGTGTGGCTTGATGACTATTTTAATTAATAGACATCCATGAAATTTTGTGTGTTACATTGAGTGTGTACCCTTAGGAGCACTTGTACCCTATTAGAGTTGTTAAAGGGTTAGTTCATAGAGTGTCTTGATGGTGTTGACTATAATAGATGTTTGGTAGGTTAGTGGATAACATAACTCATGATTCAAGAACAAGAGATTCTTATAATATTTTTATCACTTAGATCAAACACCTCGAGAGTGATTACATCTTTACTAGGTAATCAAGTCACCTCCATCACTTGTGTTCTGTATTGTGAGTGTTTAAAAATCATGGGATGATTTTCAATTAAGAATATATACATTTTAGATATATTTTTTTATCTTGTGTACATTAATCATAGGGGTGGGAATCCTAAAGATCATTTATATATTAGCAACACCTAGTGTAGAGGAAATTATCCTTGTAGTGGAGTGTAATTATCTTTGTTAAAGATTCCTATGTGTTAGGAGTATTGTTCATGGATTGGCACTCCATATGTTTAAATGGATTTGGAAAAAGTGTCATCTCACAAAGATAACATACATGTTAGTTGTTACTATCTCACCCTCCTTGACATCATTATAAACCCACTAAGTAGAATCATATTTTTTTTCATGACATTGATTAAGTGTTCCTTTAAATGGAAATTTATTTATGAAATGTTGTTTGATAATATCCCCTAGAGTTTTTGGGAGAGTGTCTTATACTTATTGTTGATAGATAAGTTTTAGGAATATAATGGATTGATGCATCTATGTCATTATTATTTTTCCTTCCAATTGTGGAATCAGGTTGTGATACTACACTTATAGGTTTGGTAAGTGTGTAGTGATTTTGATAACTTAGTTTGTGGTGTTTTATTCATACCATATGAGAGTATTTAAGATTTTTATTTTTGAGAAGTTATTTCACTACTTTCCACTTGTGGATTTTTAGAGTCACACTTTCTAGTGCTACTTAAACTAAACTTCTAAACTTTGACCATGTAGAGTGGTGAACCTTGAATTTATATTAGTTTTGGATTAAGATTTATAAGTCAATTATAATCATTATGATAGATTCACCCTTGATTAAATTGATATTATTATCATATTTATTAAAATATGTTGTTTTGATGAGAACTTTATGTAACTTTCACCTAGAGCGAGTATGGAATAGGATGTGTCAAATATTTTGTTAGTCTAAGGGGTTGAGATAAGCTTATAACAAAGCTGGGTTAAGCTATGAAATTTGATACTAGTTAAGTTTGGTTAATGGAAACTTAGTGTAATCATGGAATGTTTAAATGATTTTTCTTGGAATGTATATTGATACATCTTTAATTATTTATCACTCTAAGTTTTGTTAGTATGGATTTGTGATTCATGGAACTATGTGCATACTTTAAAGATCACTAGGTCAAGGATACATAAGGGATGAGTGATGAATTAGGAATGTGAATAATAAGAGATGGGATTGAAAATTAGTTAGTCTCATATTGACTCAATAGTTACTGAGTTTGGATCCAACAAGGGGAAATTGTCAAATCTAGGAATTGGCAAGGGAGACTTGTCAAATTTAGTCATATGGTCATACACATGTATATTGAGGAATGTTTATTCCTTAATTTTGTATACATTAGAAATTTATTATTTCCAATTCCTATTCATTTTCATACTTTTTTAGAGCTACATGTATTAGTGACATTATTTACATGTCATACTTATTAGGAGCTACATGGAGTAGCGATGGTATTGACTTATACACATAATTCTTGCCAATTTCTCTAAACACTTTTCTTAAGAATGAGAAAAACACTATCAAGGTTAGAGAGGTATGTAAAGGGGCTAGGATGTTTTGTGGAACTATCTTTGGCCATTTTATTTTGGATTTTATGATTATTTCATGTGCTTATGGTTGAATATTAAATTCAAGAAATCAGTGAAATAATCATTGAAATATATGGGACTCTTCAACATGTTAGAAGTGGTCAATCCTGTAGCTTTTAGGCTTGCATTACCACCAACCCTAGCTCTATTAAATAATGTCTTCCATATTTATTATCTTAAAAAGTATATAATTGATCCTTCACATGTGTTAGATTAGTAGACTTTACAGGTTCTAGACCCTAGAGTGGTCATGATAGAATCAATCAGAGTAATTAATGCTCATAAAATTTGTTTGCATAATAGAGAGATGTCATAGTGCAAGGTCTTATGGGACCAATACGCTAATTATAGTGCTACTTAGGAGGACTAAGATGATCTCTAAATATTATTTCCATATTTTTTTGCTTGATTTGATACTTCACACTATGTTATATTTTTGCTAAATAATGTTTTTAATTCAGAACTTATGTTTGAATAGGTGCCATCAGGATGATACCTCTTGATTTATCACTAAAAAACTTACTCGATTATTTATGGATATGTATAATTGATAATTTGATTTGATTACTATTTGATTAAGTTATAAGTCATGTGTTATTATGGGGAAGTTATATGTTGTTTTGATTTCATTATGACATTGTTATGAATTATCTATAGTGCATATTCTTACATTATGATCATGTTGAATTATTATTTCAAGCATTATTTTATGATATATATATCATGGTGTTATTGACTAATTGCCTACTTATCATGAGTTGGATGCAAGAGAGATGCATCCCTTAGAGCATGATGGAGGGAGAGCATCATCAAAGAGGGTGACATAGATGGATTTGTTGTGGGATGATAGAGGAACAACTAGAAACCTAAAAACACAATGTTAAATAGTACATATTAAATGCATAGTTAAATTATGTTTTTGATGATCATTTGCATTTAGATAATTGATTATGTATACTGATTGTGTGTTAGCTTAGTTAATGATGATGTGAAATAAATCTTGTATGTTTGTGTTATGTAGTGCTAATGTGTTCATGATTGCTAATGGTTTTAAATTGTAAATTTTCATGAATTGTGTTGGTACTATCGTATATGGACTAACCAGTTTGTCTTAGTAATAGTTGAAGACATTAGCCAATTATCCATATGATATTAAAAATATCATTACGTGACTTACGTTAGTAATATTTTTATTAATTCATTATGATGAACTATTTGTACTAAATAATTATTTATTATTAACTTAAATTGGGAAATATAAAAATAGGAAATAAAAACAAATACAAGGAAAGTGTTTTAAATGAAAAAAATGAAAAAAAATCATGGAATAAAAATATAGATAAAAGAAAGATTAAATATTTAGCATAAAAATATAAAAAGAAAAGGGAAGTTTTAAAAAGAAAAGTGCCACATTCATGAAAAATGAATAAAAGGAAAGGAGTATGGCATATTTTAAGGAGGAGAAAGGAGAAAGAGAGGTGTGGCCTAGAGAGGAGAGGAGGCATAAAAAAAAAGAGGAGAAAATCAAAGGGGAGATTTTATAGATACTAGTAAAAGGATATCCAGGTAAGCAACGTAATTTAAATTATGTGTATTCATGTTTTGAAAAATTGTGTAATGAAAACTGTGGGTATTAAAAGGATTTTACATATATTACAATGATATTTTTGAGTATATAAAAATAGACAAATCTATATATATTTACCATGATATTAACTATAATTTAGTATATGGTTATCAAAATGATATATTTACTCAGATTGGTTAACAGTTAAATTTATTAAATATCTCCAATAAACTTAACAATGATACGTACAGAATATAATAAACAATAATTATAATTCACTACGAATTGCTATTGGATAATTGGAGAAGGAGGTGGGTGCATATAGAATTGGCATAGTAATTAAAAGTGCATTGTAAATATGAACCACTATTGAAATATATGAATTATAAATACCACATTATAAATCATAATTGAAAGTATAAATTGTTATTACGTGAGCAAAATATAAGTATTCTTTTCAACCAAGTCTATAGTAAATATATGTAGAATTAAATCACTATACATAAATAGTAATTTGTGTTTATATATAATAAACTATATATGTGGTGTACCTCATAGTAGGCATAGTAATCTGGTTTAATATATATTATAATGATTTTTATATATATTGAAAACATATACATACCTAAAGTGATTTTATATGTAGTGAAAATATATATACCTATAATAGTTGTATTTAAGTCACAGGATAATCAACAAATTGATTAGTATATGCACACTAAACTATGTAGTATATACTCAAAGCATTGAAAATAAATATATATGGTGAATTTGATAGTTTATACCATGAAATAAATGATTATATATGGCTTTGGTGATTTGTATATCTATATATCAGATCTATGGCTAAGCAAAATAGTTATCTTCTTTGGAAGTACTTGCTTAATATTGATGATATCTACATATTAATATTTATTTCAATGACACAAAGTAACATTAGTGGTATCTATAATAGATGTGGATGACCATGTGGTGTTGGATCTAAACATTTATATTAAATTATAGTGGATTGAATTAATATTTACATTATGTTTAAAAATAACTACGTAACATTATGTGAGACACATCTATTATATATAATATTATTATCTATTATTAAAATTTGACTAGGTGTTTCGTATATATTATAGTCTGGATAGTATTTTATAATTATATAATCTAGGTTATAATCATGATATATTCTAGGTGATGTGTTATTTTATCTATAATTTAACCATGATAATCACTATGATGATCAAAAAGATAGATGTTATATATCACTATACACTTGAAGATATTTGATGAAGATTTGTAGTGTATATCCTATAAAAATATAGGTTATTATTTTATGATATATGTTTATAAGTACTTAATAAGAAGATCCATTATTCATCGATAACACAAAGAGAAGTGGCATGGCATATATCTAGAAAATATTCACATATTCTTATTATAATCAAAACACAGATATAACTCATAACTATGCTAAATAAATACAAATTTATCGATGACTTTTTATGACTCATTGAAGATTATATCAGGATGTATTTCTTTGGGTATGATTTATAGTAGTTAATGGATATATTCTAAATAAGTGGCATGGCTATATTAAAATAACCAAATTATCTTCACATATAACTATTTAATATATCTAACGATGATATATGTGTGAGTGATGTTAACATAGTATACTTATAATGATGTAACTGGTAATAATGCCATATATGCTATAATTGATATACTATATATGGATACATGATCATTTGGTTCAAGGACTATGTTTAAAATAATAATGTTTATGCCCTTTCAACTTGATATGTTGAGTATAAGACTCTTCATTCATAAGTATACTTGTATTACTAGAAGATGTAACTCAAAATGTACTACTAAATGTTGATCTAATGGTTAGTGGTTGGTATATACCATGTTTTCTCGATTAATTATTAGTATATTATAGGTTATGTGTAATGTTAATGATGATAATTTTGTAACATAGTCCACTTATACCTATTGGGATTATTGGTTTGTATATTTTATATTGTTCCATTGTAAACTTATATACGATACATACCATGAGAATAATAATATGTACAAGGGCATACACAGATGTAGATTATATTAAAATATTGGGATGCATGCTTATAAGCTTAGATTCTAATTGGTATATTTTCCTAGCCTTAGTGATTTGTATACTTATATATAGGTGTATTGGGTCATATGCCTATACTTATAGCTAAATGGATGGTTAAAACAAGTCATAAGTTTTTTGAGGGACTAGAAGCTATAAAAATAGTCTCTTATAAATAGAATGAGTTGTTTAAATGAAATATTATAATGATTTTATGAGTTATCTAATTATCTACAAATATTATGACTAACTAATTTAAAGTAAGTAATGTGTACATAAAAATAGTGGACTATGTTAATACTACTTGTACTATATATTTGAATCTACTTACTAAAATTAGATTATGTAATTTAAACATAAGATATACCTAGATGGTATAAATTTTACTTGATTTATTATTATTTAGGATTATGAGACATTTGATTCTTGAAATTGTAAAATTAGTTGTTCGTAATTGAGTAGTGATGATCATGAATAATGAATTATGATATTATGGGGTGTCATATAGTGTATAAGAATTACAAAATCGTAGTTTAAGTGTATACTATACCCAGCTACTACAAATTATAATTGTTATGTCTATTATCAATGATATTATAAATATTCATTCATACATTTGATGGACTAAATGTATGCATTTTGGTTATTTATATGTTTAGGATTTTTTATGACTACTAGTAGAAAGTATTGTATTGTATCTATTTACAAAAAATAGAATATGTAGCCTAATATATATTATACTTGATTGGTATAATATGTACTTATTTTTTTATTATTTATGTGATAAATAATATTATGGAGATTTATTCATATATTTGATAGACTAAATGTATGCATTTTGATTATTCTTATGTTTAGCATGTTTTATGCTTGTTGGTAGGAAATAATGGATATGAATTTGTTGGTTATATTTATGTTAACCAAATCTTGCATTGTTGGTGTTGAGTAAGTAATGAGACAGACTTCACTAGCTTACTAGCATCACAATGCTAGATGAAGGTAATCTAATTAAGTGGTGTGTATAAAACTGACTGATCTTAGATATCAATATCTATTGAAAACTTAAGACAAGGTAATGTTTTGTTAAACATCATAATTTCATGTTAGAATGTATTTATTTATGGTACACTGCATGTTATTAGAAATCATGTTAGAATGTATTTATTTAGGTACTATCTTGTCTCTCTATATTCCTACACCATTTCTATCTACTCATTTGTGGAGGGAGGGTCATTCATTGATGGAGGATTGTGTATGGGATCGATGGTCTGTGGTTAGTGTCTAAAAATAATTGGATGATGCTCTCCCTCCCCATAATAGTACTTCTTTGGAGATGACACTTGAGATTTCCATAGATATTGGAGTTTGGGAAAATCATACTCTATGGAGCTTTGTATCTTGTATCTTGTACATTATATTGTAATTATTTTTATTGAGACATTATTATGATGATATGTAATTATTACTTATTATACTATGATAATAGTGGTTTCATGCTTCTACCATCCATGGTTGGACATTTGTAATTAATTTTTACATTCATTTATGTTTTACTTCATATAATTATAATTATCAGTGATGGAGAGATGTCACATGCTTATACTACAGTTATTATACTTAGAGTATTTTATATGGATCACTAATTATATTCTCATGATAAATTCTAATGAAAGTATACATTGATTAAATTTTAAAAATATCATATTTTTTTAAGTCAAACCTAGTGGGGTTGTTATAGTTTAGATGGTTCATGCACTAGCTATCCTTTTACCTCTACCCACTTAAAAATCACCACTTCCATACATTCAACCATGTCACATCCTGATTTCTCACTAAGCTAATTTACCTAATTTTCGATGTATTATTATGGTTATTGGATTTAGTAATTATTTTTTAACTAAGTTGTAAGTCATAAGTTGTTATGGGATAGTTGTATGTTACTTTATTACATGATTTTATTGATATGATTTAGTTGTATTGAAAAAATTTTACATTATGATCATGTTAATTATTGTTACAACATTTTTTATGATATATATCAAGCTAACTACCTTCTTATCATGAGTTGGATGTAGGAGCATTTCATCCCTCAGAGCATGATAGAGGGAGAGCATCACTAGAAAGGATACGTAGATGGAGATGTTGGGGATGATAGAGAAATGGATAAAACCCATGCACACACTACATTAGATTGTACATGTTTTATGCATTGTGTGGATTATTAATGTTAGTACATTTTTGAAGTTATTTACATTTAAATAATTTGATTGTATGTGTTAGTGAGTGTTAGTTTAGTTTATTACTTATATATGGAATAAAGCATGTGTAATTACATTATGAATATTTTATGTAGATTTAGTGCATAATGTTTTAGTACGGTTATTTATGTTATATTATTCATTTTTATTAGTGTTTATAGGAACATAAATATATGAAAATATTATCAAGTTACTATGTATATAGACTAACTATAATGTCTTTGGAATGTTTTATAACTTTAGTTTATTATCATATGATAATCAATAAATATCAATATATGGCTCAATTACATAATATATTAAGATAACAAGAGATGTATATAGTCTATATAAAATAGAAATAATGCAACAATGATGTTACTATAATACTATTATGGTTGGTATAATAATAGTCTGATTTACATTTTGGATGAAAGGATATCATCAACTTTATTGTTAGTCATAATATTAATTAAAAGTCGTGATATTATTTATCTTTAAAAAACTATTGAAAATATTGCACTATAACCTAAGACTATCATATGATCTAAACCCATTCTTTTATTATCATGCATAGACTACATTAATATTAGAAGTGTAATTATCATTTTGAATAATGTTAAAAGTAGAATTTTTTAGTGAGGTACCTAGGCATGTAATGTAGTTTCATTATGCAAAGATTTGAAATGAATAAAATAATAAATAAAGAATTAGGGGAAAAATCAAGAGAGAATTTAGGTATTTTCTATTATAGTGAATGGAAGCTAACTGTAAGATTAGTTAAGTTTGAAGAATAATAGGGATTATGCATGGACTATGAGCTAGGATCTAATAGATTCATTAAATTTTGAATGGTAAGTGATAGATAAGGAAAATAATTATAAGAGAAAAGATGAGAAAGAGAATCAGGCATGAAGAGAAGAAGAAAAAGTGTAGAGCAAAGAAGAGAAGAGATTTTGGTTCGATCAATTTTAATTTGGAAGCATTGAAAAGGTTGGTGAAGTAATCATCATCACTTTCTCATATAATTCTATGTAAAAAATTGATTTCCTAAAATTTAGAAAATGATTTTATTTTTATAGGGATATAGGCTTAGCCATCTAGATGGCTCATCCATCCACATAATTAAGCCATTATCCTCTAAATCTTATTATTGAAAACTAGTTTTGTATAAATATAAAACTACTAGGGTTAAATGGGTTTAGTTAGCTTAGACTATGTAATGCCCTAGCTCAAGATAGAAACATGGGTGGATGGTTTTATAATATATATTTTTGACTGAGTTTTTTAATCTTAATATGTATATATTCATATAGTTAAAATGATCCATAAGGTGTGTGTGTGTGTGTGTGTGTGTGTGTGTGTGTGTGTGTGTGTGGATGTGTGTGTGTGTGTGTGTGTGTGTGTGTGTGTGTGTGTGTGTGTGTGTGTGTGTGTGTGTGTGTGTGTGTGTGTGTGTGTGTGTGTGTGTGTGTGTGTGTGGATTGTAAATTGGGAAATATTAAAATAGGGTGTGTGTGTGTGTGTGTGTATAAGGACTATGTATACTTGAAATTCAAATAGGGCACATATATATGTATAGACTAAGTATATATGTAGAAATAAATCTTGAATACCATAGATATATACATAAATAAATGGTGCACTTTTGCTTTACAAATTGTGAGAATATATCATTGTGTGTTAATTTAACATTCAAACAAGGAAGATATATATATATATATATATATATATATATATATATATATATATATATATATATTATGTGTGTGTATTCATCTTCAAAATTAGTGAACTTAAGCTTGAAGGATGTGTAGACATATAATTTTTAATGAGAAAAGAGATAGGTGTAAGTTTCCATTTCGAAACCTATAAATTAATTTGAGTCTTTAAAATTATGAGCTTTACTTATAAGAGAATGTATGTGTCAAGTTTGAATGAATATATATGAAATGGTAGTATTGTTCAAACACTTATAGAATTGTGTCAAATTTTGATAAGTTTATGGCTCTTAAAGAATTGGTTTTAGGTATTGGTTGATTTGATAGATACACCTAGAAATTTTGAAAGAGTATAAAACTTTCATTGATAAACAAAGTCAAAATTTGGGTCTGAATGGTTGATTGGTTATTTCATTTTGTTTCCTATATTAAATATACAGTCTAAGGACTTAATTAAGGGGAAAATAGGGTAACTATTTTGGGATGGTTTTGATCATAATTGAATAATATCTTTTAAGTAGAGGGTTTTAGAAATGTAGAAAACTCTATATGGATCTTGCTTCCTTTTTATGAAAATTTAAAAGTTGTTAGGATCACATAAGTTTTCTATAAATAAAAGTGGAAAATACTTTAGTATGATAGAACATGAATTATATATTAAAACATATATATTATGTGATATATATATATATATATATATATATATATATATGTTATGCATGGTGCATAAATATAGAAAATATATCTATATGATAACTTAGGTTCTCATATACATATATAGCCTATATTTATACATTGGGTTGTGTGCCTATAATTATAGCTTATGACTAGTAAAATTTATTCACAAAATCTTGAGGGATAGGACACTATAGTTATATGCATTAAGCCTCCTTGAATAAAAATATTTTTCACAAATGAAAGAATATGCTTTTGGTTTATGAGTTAATTGATCTTTTAAATAATTATGAATTTTCTTTATAATTGAGTAAATTGTATGATATATTATTACATTGTTGGTTGTACTACATTTGACTTTACTTACAAAAACTAGATCATGTAATTGGATTATATATTGTACCCATTTGGTATTAAAACTATTTATGATTATTATTTATATGATAAATAATGTAAAAAAGATTCATTCATACGTTTGATGGACTAAATGTGTGCATAAAGATTATTATTGTATTTTAGGGTGTTTTATATGTACTAATTAGAAATAATTTGAATTAATCTATTAGTTATATAAATATTAACCAAATCTCACATTGTTGGTACTAACTAAGTAGTGAGATGGACTTCACTAGCTTACTTAGCATCACCAATTCTAGATGAAGGTAATCTGATCAAGTGGTGTGTATGGATTTGAATAATCCTAGAGATTAATAAATATTTGAAAACTTTGGCCAAATTAATTTTTAGTTAGATAAATTCAAATGTATGATTTACATGTTTGTGAGATATCATGTTAGAACATATTTTCTTTATGATACATATCATGTATTAAAAATATTATAACACATGGGTACTAGCTTATCTCTTTGAATTCTCACACCATAAATATATACCCATCCATGAAGAGAGTTCCATTTCCTATTTGGTGGATTGTGTGGGGGATAAATGTTCTATGGTTGGTGTGGAAAAGTACTCAAATGATGTTCTCCCTCCCCATAACAGTACTTATTGGAAACTACACTTCAGATTATCAAAGATATTGGAGTTCATGAGACTCATGCTCCACGTAGCCTTGTATCTATTATCAAATTTATAATTGATATATAATTCCACTTAGAAATGTAATTAATTACTCATTGTACATTTATATTAGTGGCTATATTTTTGTACCAGTTGTGGTTGGATTTTATGTAATTACTTTCCTTATGTAGTTATGTTTTATTACGCATTATGTTAGTGATCAGTAACTGTTAAATATTACATATTTATTTTATGTTTTAACATAGTAAGTATGTTAATATCACTAATTATATTTTCATGGTGTAATTTAATGAAATAATACATGGAATATAATTTAAAAAATATATTATATTATTCTAGTAAATCCCAATAGGGATGATAAACTGTGGTATCAAATTTGTGGCTTAAACTTTAGGAGTTAATGAGTCCACTAAAATTTTCATATTATTATATTATTAGAAAAGAAACTGGTATTATCAAGAGCATCTAGAGAGGGTCCTTCAAATGCCAATGGAAATAACCCTTCATTTGATCTAACCAATTTACTACTGATCAAGTAGTAAAGTTAGATCAAATTCTTGCAGCCATGAATTAGATTAGGGATAGGATTTTAGCCATAGAATAGGAAATTCATGGACATCAAGAAGAATCCCATCAGGATGTACCTGAAGAGCATCCTACTGATCAATAAATCCCTTAAGAGAAGAGACACAAGGAAGTGTCTTAAGATGCAAGAGCACGTGTAGCTATAGAATTAACAAGGGAGATGAAAAAGGTGAATCCACCTAAGTTTGATAGAACCATTATGGGAAATGGATCTGAATTTTGGTTGACTAAAATGAAGTATTTAAATATTCAAAACTACTCTAAGGTCACCAAAGTAGTTTCTAAAGTCAATATAAACATATTGTTCATGAGATGCATGGTTAGTACATTATTAGAATGATTCTAAAGTCAATATAGATAAATTTTTAGTTGAATCAAATATTAGGTTGTTTGAATTCACAATAATAGTGAATCTATATGCAACACTACTAGGATTATATGATGTGATCCTAAGAGTAAACTAGCTTAGAAAGTAAAAATCCAAGGTTGACTACTATCCAAATACATTTGAGTGTATAGATGATTTTGGAAATTAGACACAATTCTAGGGTGAGAAAATGGAGTTAAGGCTTAGCTAGATTTATACAATGAAACTCAAGAAGGCCCAAGGAAAAGGATGCCAAACATTTATCACAAGATAAATGAAATGGAGAAAACTAAGGAACCATCAATTGAATATTATCCATTCCTTAGTAATTTTTATGATTTGTTTTTAGAGGAATTTATAGGATTGCCTCCTAAATGTGAGTTTGATTTCTCTATTAATATCATACCAAGATCAAAACCTCAGTCTAAAGCACCATATAGAATTAAAACCACTAAATTGGTTGAATTAAGAGCACAAATCTAGGAATTATTGTCCAAAGGGTTGATCAGACTAAGTGTGTCACCATGGGGTGTACCAATTATCTTCATCAAAAATAAGGATGGTACTCTTCAACTTTGCATTGACTATGTAATATTGAATAAAGTGACTATCAAAAATAGGTATCTATTATCTTGAATAGGTGATTTTTTTGATCAAATTCAAGTAGCAATAGTCTATTCTAAAATTTATATTAGATTTGGATATTATCAATTAAGAATAAAATATGAGGATATTCTTAATATGGTGTTTAGAACTTGATATGGGCACTATGAGTTTATTGTTTTAGCATTTAAGTTGATGAATGCACCTAAAACATTCATGAATCTCATGAAAATGTGTTTATATATTATCTACATCATTTTGTTTTGGTCTTTTTAGATGAAATTATTATACACTCTAAGGATGAAGAACATATTCAACATCTAAAACTGGTTTTGAAACATTTGTTGAAATACAAGTTGTATGATAAATTTTTAAAGTGTGCATTTTCTAAAAGAAAGTGTAATATCTAGGACATATTAGTAGATTTGGATAATATAAGAGTTGTTATGGAATGGATGACACCAAATAATGTATATGAGGTAAGTATTTTCATAGGATTAGTGGACTATTATATAAAATTCATTTCAATTTTTTTTAAGATAGCTAATCCAATTACCTCTCTATAACATAAGAATTAAATTTTTATCTAGTTAGATAAGTGTGAAGTACCTTTTTAAAAATTGAAAATAAGTCTTACTTTAGCACCAGTGTTAATATTTCCTAACCCCAATGGTCAATTTTTAGTTATTAAAAATGTGTCAGGGGATGGACTAAGAGGAGTTGTTATGTAAGATGGTATAGTGGTAACCTATGAGTCAAGGAAGTTAAATCCTTATGAGGTGAACTATGCCCCTCATGACCTTGAACTTGAAGAAATTTTTCATGCTTTGTAAGTATGGAGACATTATTTATTGATAAAATTGTTTGAGCTCAATATTGATAACTTGGGACTCAAGTACATCTTCACCCAACCAAATCTGAATGCTCATCAAAGATGTTGGATAGAGTTTTTGTCTAGCTATGACTTTCATATAAATTACATCAAAGGTAAGGAAAATAGAGTAGCTTATGCCTTAAGTCGTATAAGGTACATAAAAGTTGTGGCTACTATCAATAATAATTTCAAAGATCGAATGATTAAATTATCACTGGGAGATGAAATTTATGATCAGGTCAGGAAAACTTTATTTGAGAATGCTCAAAATCTTAGTTATAAAGGATAAAAAATATAGAATGATGGTTTTTTATGATATAATGGAAGGATGTATGTGTCAAATCAGGAGAATCTAAGGAGCATAGTTCTAAATTAACTATATAATGCCCCATATTAAGGACATCTAAGAGTAACAAAGATCATGGTAGATCTTAGACCACTCTATTTATAGAAGGGAATCAAGAAAGATGTAGTAGACTTTGTGTCATGTTGTTTGGAATGTCAGCATGTGAAAGATGAACATGTGCATCTATTTTTTATTATTGTATCCACATAACATATTGGAATTGAAATGGAAAGTGATTAGTATGAACTTTGTCTAAAGTTCACCATTATCATAAAATATGCATGCCATGATCTTGGTTATATTTTAAAAACTAACCAAGGTAGAATATTTTATACTAATAAATTTGATAGATGATGCACCTACTCTTGCGAAGAGAATTTTAAAGGAAGTGCATCAATTACATGGATTTCCAAAGGAGATAATTTTAGATTTTGATCCAAGGATGACTTATAGATTTTGGTTAATTCTAAATTCAATGTTGGGTACATAACTAAACTTTTGTACTACATATCACCCACATAATGATGGTCAAATTGAATGAGTTAATTAGGTGTTAAAGGATCCTATTTGTATGTATTGCATGCATCAATAATATAAATGGGAGGAATACCTTCCATTAGTTGAGTTTACTTATAACAACTCATACCAGTTTGTTTTTAATATGGCACCATTTGAACCATTGTATGAAATAAGGTGAAGGACACCAATCAATTGGGACAGGTTAGAAGATAGGGTAGTCTTTAGACCTTATATGCTTTCAAAAATAGAATCCCAAGTTAGATTAATCAGACAAAGATTGGTCAAGGATAATGATAGGAAAAAGGGCTATGATAATATAAAGATAATGTGTAGACAATTTTTGGTAGGCGATAAATTATTCTTGTGGGTTAAGTCATAAAAGAGCTTTATTAAATTTGGGATATCAACAAAACTTTCATCAAGATATGTGGTACCCTTTGATATTTTAGAAGTGGTCAATCCTTTAGCATATAGGCTTACATTTTCACCATCCCTATTTATATTTCATAATGTATTCCATGTATCTTATCTTTAAAAAGTATATAGTTGATCCTTCACATGTGTTGGATTGGAATGCTTTGCAGGTTCTAGATCTTGAGGTGGTCATGGTAGAACCAATCAGAGTAATTAAAACTCGTAAACTTCATTTGCATAATATATAATTGTCATAGTACAAGGTAATGTGGGACCAATACTATGAGGATAGTTTTATTTGGGAGACTATGATGAGTTCCACATACTATTTACACATTTGTTGCTTGATTTGATGTTTTGTACTATGTTATTTTTATACTAAATAATGTTTTATATTCATAACTATTGTTTGAATAAGTTTCATTAGGATGACGAATAGATTTAGGGGGAAGGATGTCACATACCAATTTCTCATTAAGTTAATTTACCTAATTATCCAGGGATTATTATGGTTATTAGATTAATTAGTTAATTTTTAACTAAGCTATAAGTTATAAGCTATTTATGGTATATTTTTATTTTACTTGATTACATGATTTAATTATTATAAGCTAGATTTCTTATAAATTATTTACATTATGATCATGTTAATTTTTGTTGCAACATTATTTTATGATATATATCATGATGTATTGGGCTAACTACTTTCTTGTTGTGAGTTGGATGTGAGAGAGTTCCATCCCTTAGAGTATGACAGAGGGAGAGCATCATCAAAGAGCATGATCTAAATGGAGATGTTGAGGGATGATAGAGGATTGCTATAACCCATACACACCATATTAGATAGTACATGTTTTATGCATTGTGTGGATTATTAGCTTTAGTACATTTTTGAAGTTATTTACATTTAGATAATTTGATTTTACATGTTAGTGAGTGTTAGTTTATTTTAGTACTTATACATAGAATAAATTATGTGTAATTGCATTGTGAATATTTTATGTATATTTAGTGCATAATGTTGAAGTATGGTTATGTTATGTTAAGTATTCATGGTTGTTAATGTTTATGGAAATAGAAATCTATGAAAATATTATCAGGTTACTATGTATATAGACTAACTATAATATCTTTTAAATGATTTAGAACATTAGTTTGTTATCATATGATATTCTAGGAATATCAATATATGGATCAACACCATAATATATGAAGATAACAAAAGACATAAATAGTCTATATAAAATAGTAATAATGCAACAATTATGATACTATAATACTATTATGATTGGTATAATAATAGTCTGATTTACATTTTGGATAAAATGATATCATTAACTTTATTTTTAGTCATAATACTATTTAAAATTCATGATATTGTTTATCCTTACAAAACTATTGCAAATATTGCACTATAACCTAAGACTATCTTATGATCTAAACCTATTTTTTGATTAACATGCATAGACTACATTAATGTTAGAAGTGTAGTTATCATTTTGAATAATGTTGAAAGTAAACTTTTTGAGTGGGGTACTCGGGCATGTAACGTAGTTTGATCATGCAAATATTTGAAATGAATAAAATAATAATTAAGGAATTAGGGGAAATTTGAGATAGAAATTAGGGATTTTCTAATATAGTTAATGGAAGTTAACTGTGAGATTAGTTTAGCTTGAAGAATCATAGGGATTATACATGGAATGCAAGCTAAGAGATAATAGATGCATGCAATTTTGAATGGTAAGAGATAGACAAGGAAAAATAATTATAAGAGGCAAGATGAGGAGGAGAATGAGGCATGAAAAGGAGAAGAAAAAGTGCAGAGCAAGGAAGAGAAGTAATTTTTTTTCAATCGGTTTCAATTCAAAAGTGTTGAAAAGGTTGGTGAAGTAATTATCTTCATTTTCTTATAGAATTGTGTGTAAAGAATTGATTTCCTAGGATTTAGAAAATGATTTTATTTTTATAGGGAGATAGACTTAGCATTATGGATAGATCATCCATCCACATAACTAATCCATTATCCTCTAAATCCTATGATTACAAACTAGTTTTGTATAAATATGAAATTGTTTAGGTTAAATGGGTTTAGTTTGCCTAGACTATGTAATGCCCTAACTCATGATAGAAACCTAGGTGGATGGTTTTTTAATATATATTTTTGAATAAATTTTTTAAACTCAAGATGTATATATTCATATAGGTAATATGATCGATAGGGTGTGTTTGTCTGTGTGTATATATATACACTTAATTGGTTGATATACCTAGTTGAGTGTGTGTGTGTGTGTGTGTGTGTGTGTGTGTGTGTGTGTGTGTGTGTGTGTGTGTGTGTGTGTGTGTGTGTGTGTGTGTGTGTGTGTGTAATATATAAATATTTCATATATTATATAAATTAATGTTTGAATAGGTTAAATATATTTTTGTATACTATCAATTTGTTTAGTATATAGATATAAAGATAGTCAATTTGGTAAAGAATATATATAAGAAGACAGTTGATTTTATTAATCATATAAATATATGAGACTATTGATTTAGTTATTATCTCAACTATGTGTTTTTTTGTAGTTAAAAAACAATAAAAAGAAACATATAAGACCCAAGGTCTTTTTTTAAGATGTGTGTGTGTGTGTGTACGTGCATGCATACATGCACGCGTGCGCGCGCGCGCGTGTGTGTGTGTGTGTGTGTGTTTGTGTGTGTGTGTGTGTGTGTGTGTGTGTGTGTGTGTGTGTGTGTGTGTGTGTGTCTGTGTGTGTGTGTGTGTGTGTGTGTGTGTGTGTGTGTGTGTGTGTGTGTGTGTGTGTGTGTGTGTGAGAGAGAGAGAGAGAGAGGACTATGTATACTTGAAAGTATAACATGACACATATATATAGACTAAGTATATATGTAGACATAAGTCATGAACACCATAAACATATACATAAATGAATGGTGCACTTTTTCTTTACAAATTGTGAGAATATATGACTATGTGTTTATTTAACATTCAAATAGGGAACATATATATTATGTGTGTGTATTTTTCATCTAAAATAGTGAACTTAAGCTTGAGGATTGTGTATACATATAAGTTTTAATGAGAAAAGAGATAGGTGTAAGTTTTCAATTCAAAACCTATAAAGTAATTTGAGTCTTTAAACTTATGAGCTTTACTTATAATAGAACAACTATGTCAAATTTGAATGAATATATGTGAAATCTTAGTATTATTCAAACACTTATAGAACTATATCAAATTTTGATAAGTTTAAAACTCTCAAAGAATTGGTTTTAGGTATCGATTGATTTGATAGATAGACCTAGAAATTTTGAAATAATATAAAACCTCCATTGATAAACAAAGTCAAAATTCAGGGTTGATTGGTTGATTGGTTATTTCACTTTGTTTCCTATATTACATATACAGTCTAAGGATTTAATTAAGGGGAAAATAGGGTAATTGATTTATAATGATTTTGATCATAATTGAATAATATCTTTTAATTATAGGGTTTTGGAAATGTATAAAACTCTATATGGATCTTGTTGCCTTTTTATGAAAAGTTATAATATGTTAGAATCACATAAGTTTTCTACAAATAAAAATGGAAAATACTTTAGTGTGATAGAACATGAATTATATTTTGAAATATGTGTGTGTGTGTGTGTGTGTGTGTGTGTGTGTGTGTGTGTGTGTGTGTGTGTGTGTGTGTGTGTGTGTGTGTGTGTGTGTATATATATATCATGGTGCATAGATATACTAAATTTATCTACATGATAACTTAGATTCTCATAAATAGCCTATATTTATACATTGGGTTTCATGCCTATAATTATAGCTTCTAACTAGTAAAATTTAGTCACAAAATCCTGAGGGATATGACACTGTAGTTATATACATTAATCCTCCCTGAATAAAAATAGGTTTCATAAATGAAATAATATGATTGTGGTTTATGAGTAAATCAATCTTTTAAACAATTATGACTATTGTTTATAATTGAGTAAAATGTATGATATATTATGACATTGTTGGTTGTAATACATTTGAATTTACTTACAAAAATTATATCATGTAGTTAGAGTATATATCATAACCATTTGGTATTAAAACTATACTTGTTATGATTATTATTTAAATGATAAATAATGTATAAATTATTCATTCATATATTTGATGAACTAAATGTATGCATAAGGATTATTCATATATTTTTTCATGTTTTATACCTACTAAGTATAAATAATTTGTATGAATCTATAGTTTATATAAATATTAACCAAATCTTGCATTATTGGTATTAACTAAGCAGTGAGATGGACTTAACTAGATTACTTAGTGTCACCAATTCCAGATGAAGGTAATTTGATCAAGTGGTGTGTATGAATTTGAATGATCCTAGAGATCAATAACTATTTGAAAAATTTGACCAAAGTAATGTTTAGTTAGGCATTATCATTTCATATGTATGACTTACATGTTTATGAGATATCAGGTTAAAATATATTTTCTTTATGATACACATCATGTATTAGAAATCTTACAACACACAGGTACTAGTTTGTCTCTTTGGATTCCCACACCATCACTATCTACTCATTTATGAAGGGATGGCCATTCTCTATTTGGGGATTTGTGCATGGGATCGATGGTATGTGGTTAGTGTGGAAAATCATTCATATGATGCTCTCCCTCCCCACAACAATACTTATTGGAGACTACACTTGAGATTATCAAAGATACTAGAGTTCATGAGACTCATGCTGTATGGAGCCTTGTATCTATTATAGCATTTATTATTGAGATATAGTGCTTGTTATAAATGTAATTAATTACTCATTGTACATTGATAGTAGTGGATTTATTTTGTACCAACCATGACTGGATTCTTTCTAATTACTTTCCTTATGAAATTATGATTTGTTAAATGTTATGCTAGTGATCAATAACTATTAAATGTTACATGTTTATTTTATGTTTTAACATACTTAGTTGGTATGATAAAATCACTAATTAGATTTTCATGGTGTAATCTAATGAAAGAATACATGGAATATAATTTAAAAAAATATATGACATTATTCTATTAAATCTCAATGGGGATGTTACAAACTAAAAACTACACAAAATCAACAACCATAAAATCAAAACCAATTACAAACCCCTCCTCCAAGTAGAATACCACCCATTTCAAGATAATTTGGTGACCTTGGTGAGCCTATTGAATTTGTGTATTGAATATTGGTTCAAGAAATTATGATCAACTGAATAATACCAAAGCTATTTCCTAAAGGAATTCCTTATTTTGATTGGTACCAAAAACATAAATTTTGTGAGTACCATCACATTAGAGGACATTCCATATGATGGTGTATCCAATTCAGATATCTAATTGACAATATGCTAAAAAAAATAGAGATATACAAAGAGACACCCATGGTCCTATGACCAATCATAACTTGGGTATATCCCAGAATCCATTTATCCAACATAACAATAACAACAACTGGTATTAGTACTAACAACAACAAAAATAGTCATAGAGAAATCCATTTTAAAATTAATAGCAACAACTCTAACCACAAAAATAATAGCATAATGGTCAGAACCAAGGGAAAACTATCCAAAAACAACTAAGTCGGCCATCATGCCATTATGTATACCTATAAAAATGTTTTAGGATACATCTCAGGTGGTCATGTTTTCATTATTATCATTAACCCTCAGCCAACTACCAACAAACATAGACCCTTTTCCAATAATTACTATCAGTTGAGAAATGATTACCAACCTCCTTATACAGGTAATTTTTATCTATACCATGTTAACAACTAGGCTCAACATTGTCTTATAATTACCATTCTAGGCCCCATTAACTACCCAACCAAATACCAAAGATAAGTACCATATCAATATTTCACAATAGTAACTTGACAAGCCAAGGTTATTATCAAGGGACCATATCCAAATAATATCAATTATCTTATCAACCTTCCATGCCTATCAAAAATAAACCAATTGATAAAACTAAGGGGAATACCCATGATTTTATGAGATAGCTGAAAAAGACACCTGCACATATATATCTATCATGAATTTTCTATGTGCATCTAACATCCACAAAGACATCCTGAATGAGTACTTGAACCAATCCCTCATGATAGATGACATCACTCTAAAAAAATTTCAAACCATGGTAGGACACTTGGCCTCTGGCCAACATATTACCTTTGACCAAAGTGACATGTCATCCTTGGGCCCTCTACATAATAACCTATTTTACATCAAGTTCAATATAATGAACCATAGAGTTAAACACATCCTTGCAAATAATGGTTCATGCCTCAACATTATGTCTCTAAAGTTGGTCAAACATTTTGGATATATATTAGTTAACTTGCAACCAAATACCATTCTTATCAAGGCAAATGATAATGAAAAACATGAATCTCAAGTTACTATTAGATTTCTAGTGGTCATTGGGAATTTTAACCATGACACTTTATGCCATGTTTTAGACCTAGAATTATCTTACAATCTATTATTCGGCTGACCTCAAATCCATGAAATCAGGCCTAAACCTTCTAAGTTGCCTTAGTGTATAAAATTTCCACATTCATGAATGGAAGTGACTATACCAATTGATCTTCATCAATATAAATATTTTAAATGACTCAAGGCCAAGTATAAAATCTATAAATATCAATCTAGCATGAATCTTAAGCCCAAATATGATGGATAAAGAGACAAAAAAGGAAAAAACATTGAATCAGGATCATAATCTAACTACATTGACCTAAACAACTTAGCTTGTACCTCATCTATGCCTCTACCAAATGTTTCCAGCCACTTTTATATAATTGACAGAGGTGTCAATTACATAATACCCATAATGCATTCCATATTGCCAAAATTCCATAAAATATAAAAGCTTATGAGATACCCAAGGCCAAAACTACCTGCATGGAGTGGAAAACTAAGGGAAAATATCAAATGAGCAATCTCATTATTTTCAAACCAACCTTTGGCCTAGAACAGGACCCATTAGTGGAATGTGATTCATGGATTTACATTGATAAATTAGTTGATTATTACCAAAGTACAAAGTATCTTATCCCTAATCAAATTATAGATCACCTAGATTATGAAGGTAGAGGCTTGGGGATACATTATCAAGGCATGATCGAACTAGTCTCAATGACCAAGTACAAGAGAACCCATGGTATTAGATTTAAACTACCTAGGGGTGATCTTGCATACCTTATTTACATTCCAACACCAATGACTAGTGAAGATAGTGCCAAAAATAATATAGGGTATGATTATCACATCAATGATTAATTGACACCACAAATTTTTTTGACCCCTATGCCATTTACATCATTAACCTTATTTATCAACCTTCATCATTAACTCTTTATCATCCAAAATTGATATATTGGGAACAAAAAGGTTCGACAATGCCATTAGATCAGTTTGAAAATAATGAAACCATATGCAAATTTTAGGTATGGATAAATCATAATCCTCTTGGAGACCACAAGTAAGGATTTTCTATTAGATTATATCCTACCACATATTTAAAAGATTAGATGAACTTCTCTAGCCAAAAATAAAAATAAAATCAAACATTGAGGTCTAAACATGAAAACCCCTTTGATGTACTTTATGACTAGGGTAAAAGTAGAGAGAAATGAAAGTCTCTTGGTGAAAACTAGTTTCCAATGCCATTAGATGGGGATGTTTACCCCTCTTCCTATGAATCATAGGAAACCTATATCCTAATGCCTATTTATAGATCAAAGATCAGTACTGAGGAATGAAAAGATTTTGCATATATTTTTCAAGAGTTCCTTGAGGTATTTGTTTTATGGCCTTTGATAGCATTACGAGATTCTAATTCATCCTACTTGGGATAATTAGATGAACTAGTTTGGCTAGAGGACTTTGCCATTGCCAACCAATTTACCTCATTAAAAAATATGTTAGAATATGGTTTAACCTGTATCCTAAAGCCTATTTATGGATCAAAGATCACTAATGAGGAATGAAAATATTTTGCATATATTTTTCAAGAGTGCCTTGAGGTATTTGTTTCATGGCCTTTGTTAGCATTAAGATATTTTGATTCATCCTACTTGGGAGAATTAGATGATCTAGTCTGGCTAGAGGACTTTTCCATTGCCAACCAATTTACCTCATTGACAAATATGTTAGAATATGCTTTTATAATTTCCATGGAGGAAACTTTATGTTAGGAATAAAACACTTATAAATCCATATCTATTATTACCATAAACTAGATATAAAGCTATGCAATAAAGTGCATCATGAAAACATTTCTTAATTCACCATTAATGTGAAAGCATAAATGAGAAAAAGATAATAATAACATAGATAACATAGATCTAACGTGGTTCACCCAATGTGGGCTACATCCACCAATGAAAGTTCTCAAATAAATCAGTAATCTAAAACAAGATTATAATGAACTCTCACAGAGATAGAAAAATCTCTTATAAAAAGTGATACACAAAAATTGTACTTTCACTTGCACCTACACAATTTTATATCTCACAAGTTTCTAAACCACACCTTGTAATGAACACCTGCACTTTGAAAAACACCTAAACTTTGACTCTAATCCTCAAAGCCACACCCTAAAAATAAACCATCAACCTCTAAAGGCCACACCACACCCCATATATATATAAAAATAAAGAAAATACATAGAAGGAAAAGAAAATATGCAATGATTATCCAAGATAAGCATTATCCAACATGTGACAACCTTTTTCCACCTAATCAATCCTATCTAAAATCTCTCCCAAGGAGAAATTCACCATATTCATCTTCTCCACCTTCTAAGGGCACATTTTCCCATGAACATGTGATCAAAACCAACTCCACTCAACAAGGAAGGAGTTCCTTTTCTAGAAAACAATTAGCTTCCTCAAAACAAGGAAGTCAACATGAGAAAAGGCATCTAACAACTAACTCTATGAAATATGGAATACATAGAAATTACGAATACAAGGAATATTCCACTCACATGTGGAGAACATGAAAATTATGTCCCCCACATCTTTGGATCTCTTTAAGCCCCCAAAATTTATTTATATGGTCATGTGATAGCCCCAAAGGGCTCCACACTCAACACTTTAGAGGTTAACATTGGGACTTCATAGGACCCAAAGTGGATCAAATTAGGCATGTACCTCACTAAGGATGAACATAAAGTTTTTAGAGCCATTTTGAGGGAGTTTGTTGACATATTTTCATGGGCCTATTTGGACATGATAGGTTTGGATTTTTCCTTAGTTTTACACCATATTATTGTAAATCCTAATACAAATCCTATTAAATAAAATCTATGTAAGATGCATCCTCGTATTGTTGTGCTAGTCAAGAAAGAGTTGGAGAAACTCATAGATCAAAAAAATATCAAACCAATTAACTATTCAGAGTGGATTTCAAAAATTGTACCAGTGAGTAGTAAACCAAAAGGTATCAAAATCTACACTAATTTTAGAGACATCATCAAAGCCTACCTCAAATACAACTTATCTTTGCCTAATATTGACATGATAGTCGACTCAATGGCTGGATATGGAATGTTTTCTCTTATAGATGGTTTTTAAGTTATAATCAAATTAAAATTACATTGAAAGACTAAAACAAGATAGCATTAAACACTCTATGAGGAATTTTTTGTTATCATGGAATTTTATTTGGACTTAAAAATGTTAAAGCCACTAGCCATGATAATGATTTTCCATTTTGTGATGCATGACATCATTGAGGACTATGTCGATGACATCTTGGGTAAATCAAAGACCCATTATAATCATCCATAAAAAATATGAATAATAATTGAGAGACTTCATGAGTATAACATAAGGATTAATGTAAAGATGTGTGTATTTGGCATAAATTTCAATCAAACTTTTAGGCTTCATTGTCTTTCATATGGGCATTGAAGTCAATTTAGCCAATATTTGAGCCATTAAAAAATGTCACTGCCATGTACCTTGAAGCTTATCTATTGTTTTTAGGGCAAGATATAGTCTATATAATGCTTCATATCATAGTTGGCCAATAAATTCCATCGTTTTACATACTTAATGAAGAAGGGTATTACATTTTCATCAAATGAAGAGTGTTAAAAAGCATTTGATCATCTTAAGGAATATCTTGGCAACCCACCTATTTTATTTCCACCCATATTTAATAAACCATTGATAATTTACCTTTTATGACTTAAAATTCCCTAAGGGAACTTTTAGCTCAACATGATGAATAAATTAAAGAGCATGTTGTGTATTCTTTGAGCTAAACTATGGTTAGTAATGAGTAAAACTATACACCAATTGAAAAAAATTATTTATCAATGGTTTTTGTAGACCAAATTTTTTTTCATTACATCTTGAATAATAAGACTATTGTTATTAATAAATTATATCCACTCAAGCATATACTTTCCAAAAATTCTCTACAGGGTCGCATGGCAAAGTGGATAATGATATTGAACAAGTTTAAAATTGAATATTTCAATTATAAGAAAATTAAGGGATAGGTAATCATATATTATCTTGCATAAGATCCTCTTTTCGATGCGCAACCTCTTACATTTGGATTTCCAAATGAGTCCATTATGATCACCGAAGAAGAAAAATCACCTCATGAGGCCAAGTAATGGAAGATGTACTTTGATGGTTCATTCATAACTCATGGATCAAGTGTCAAAATATTATTTGTTTTGCCACAAGAGGATCTCCTTCCCAATTCCTTTCATATTGGATATACTTGTAAAAATAACATGGCTAAGTATGAATTACTCATTATAGGGAATTTTCAAGCAATACAGTGGAACATTCAACATTTAATGGTTTATGGTGGTTCTCAACTAATCATCAATCAGGTCACAAACTATTACCATACCAAGTATAAGAAGTTGGTTCCATATAAGGATATGGTCAATATTCTCAAGCGATATATTTATATCATCTAATTGAAAAGAATACCTCAAGCCAATAATCGAACATTTGATGCCATGGCTACCATTAGCTCCGTGATTTAGATAATAGATAGATCAAGAGATTACCAATTTCTTGTTGAATATAAGTTAGTGCTAACATATGAATAATTATTTTTTGAGATGGTCTATGACATTTTTGGTCCCACATATCCCTATTACTCAAACATATATGCCTATATTCAAGACCAAACTATGTCTCCCAACTTATTATGTAAGAAACAAAAATCCTTTACCCATAAAACCTCTTTTTATACCCTACTTGGACCAACCCTATATCTTAAAAGTTATGATGGAACTCTACTTTGTTATTTACCTTTGATATAACATGGAAAATAATTGAAGGAAGTTCATGGAGTGTGTGGATCCCAAACTAGTAGGGCAATCTTATCAAAAAAGTCACTGCATACTAGTTATTATTGGCCAACTATGGAATTATATGTAAATACATATTTTAATAGATGTGTAAATTGTTAAAAACATGCTAATATGATTTATGCTCCACTCAAGACACTCAAACCATTGACAACACCATGGCCATTCTCAATGTGGGGACTCATCTTTGTAGGGAAGATCAATCTTACATCCTTCGATGGCCATAAACTTGTCCTAATTGATACTTAATGTTTCACTAAGTACATGAAATTCATTCCCCTCACTTATGTCACTTGTAAGTAGATATCTAAGTTTACATTTAGCCATCTCATCTACCATTATGGTATCCCCTCTGAAATTATATTTAATAATGGTATATCATTTAAAGACAAAGATGTGAAATTAATTTGTACCCAATACCACATCAAATAACATTTCTCTAGCACCCATTAACTGTGAGGAAATAACCAAGCTAAGGTTTCTAACAAAACCATTATCAATATTTTGAAGAAGATTTTTAATGATGTTGGTCATAATTATCACTTTCAACTTTTTAACATCATATGGGCATATTATACCACATTTCATACTCCAACAAGAACTACACCCTATTCACTTGTTTAGGATGCTAAGGCAATTATTCCTATTGAGTTTGATTTACCTTCTCTCTAAATTTCATTTTAGAACATCATTGATGATGAGGATTATAGATTAGCTTGCTTGAAATATCTAGACATACTTGATGGAAAATGTTTGGCTACACTGAATAATCTTTAAACATATCAGAATTGATTAAAAGGCTAATATAATAGATATGTTAATCATAATTAATTTGATTTTGGTAACCCAGTGTTAAAAAAGAATTTGAAGAACATCAATGTTGAGATAAATAAAAAAGGAAAGTTTCAACCAGACTAGTTAGGGCCATGTGTAGTTATTGTTAATTATGGTTTTAAAGCATACATTCTCATTATACCAAAGGGAGATGAAATTGACAAACCAATGAACATAATGCACATCAAACATTTTAATGCTTGAGGGACATGAATTATTATCTACATGGATCACTTAAGTTATGACACATTATACCCAATCTTTGTACTACACCCTTACCAGTCTAGCATGTCATTGTCCCATCACTAGCTAATTCCTTTTACCTAACCCCATATATCATGTTTGGACTTGGTTTTGATTCATTTATACTTCAAGCATCTACAGTGGTTGATGACAAAATTTATTCTCAATAGTTGTTTCAAAATTAAACATTTGAATGGAAGTATATGAAAGCAATATGATAATGGTCCTAGGAACTACATCCTTCCTTTGTTTTTTATTATATACTCATGCTACTAATTATAACTTCCTATGATAAAATTAGTACCAATGACTCTTTTCCATTATTTATTAATTACCCCCTATGGGAAAACTAGGAGCAACACTTTACCATGCATTGCCACATCACCTTGCCATTAATGTTTCCATTTACCTATACCTAAACTTATTGGTACTTAATCAAATACCTTTTGTGTGGGTATAACTAAAGTGACTTGAGGTCCTTCAGGACTATGTAGACAATGCTTCATTCATGTCGAGTTCATTTTAGTCACCCATTTACTATGCTCTCACCATTTTGTGAGTAGTTTAAGGTTAAATTCTCTCTCTATTTTGAGAGCATGTTCAAGCCATGATCTCATTATTTTATGAGTTGCACCATTCTATATCTCATGATTCTCAATTGATTTGATATGCCTAAAAAATTCCAAAAATATTTGAAATGGTTTGAAACCCCCTGAACATTTGTAAAGGACCTAGGAAAATACTAAAAATCACAAAATCATGAAAATTGGCTTAGAATTTCCATACAAGATATAATGCTTTCATGTTTTTGAGATTGACCATATTATCTATTCAACTTCATTTCTAGACCATCTTGGTGTTTTTCCTCTTATTTTAAGGATAACTACATCGACTTGAGGTATGCATAGGCTATGTAAGTAACATTTAGATATGTGGGGTATCTCAAATTAGCTCAGCCATCACCTTCCATTATTTTTCAACCAATTATTTACCTTAAGGATCCTGGGAATCCTAGATATTTCACAAGTAACCAATTATCCTTTATTTTACCCATCCTTATTGGTTGTAGTTGTATTCTCTCACCATTTTATAAAATCATGTTATGAGCATTGTGAATTCAAACTCGATGCATAATGACCACTTGGATTTTCTTATTCTCTCACCATTTTATGAGTAATTTATGTTGAATCCTCTTATTTTTTTGAAATCAACCATTACCAATGCTATCATGATTTTATGAGCTCATTCTCATTTCAAGCCATAGATGTAGTAAACATTATCAATTACCAATTTATTTTATTAGTGTATAATCATCTCTTGACTTTTAGTGTAATTTTAGCCAAAACCATATTGTCATACTTGTACAATTTATTTGTGTTTACATTTCAAGACTATGAGAATCATCCCCCTCTTTTCATATGCACTTCCTATTTTACTAGACAATTCTTGTTTTTCTCTAAAAGTCAATCATGTTTTCTTATCATCATTTCTATTTTATCCTATATCCTAGGAAAATTACATTTGGCCTGAAGTTCATGTTAGATCTTATGTCCATGGAACTATGCATGCATTTCCCACTTTCCTAATGCATCTAGAGTCATCTTGGTTATCCCTTCCTTTTATTTTATTCCCCCATTTTGTTTTTTATGTCATTATCACCTATAGACCAAGGGAAATGTTTATTACTTTGTTTGTGTCATTGTTTCCCTATATCTTAGGGTCAACCTTGTGCCTTTTGTTCCTATGTTGTTTTACCTATGTCATTGATACCTAACTTAGGGGTCACCCTATCACCAAGAGTAACACCTATATTACACATGCATGAATAATTTGTATTATGATTTTATTAACATTGTGATTAACCATTTTTTGTGTTATTATTTGTTTAAATTATTTTATTTGTTTTTGTGTGCTTATAGTAGTTTGATTATTTCACTTTTATTTGTTTTAGATTGTTTATTTGTTTTGATTATTCTATGCCTTATTTATTTTATTTGTTCATTTATTTATTTTATTTGTCATTGTTTTTTTTATGTTTTTTACTCATTACATTTTTTGTGTCATGTTTGTTTGTTTGTTTATTAGTGTTTTATTGTATTTGTCTTTTTATTTATTGGTGTTTTGTTGTTTGGATGTTTTTATCTATTTTTTTGTTTATAGCCTTATTTTTTTGAGTTTTGTTCATTCATCTTTTTTTTTTAATCTATTTGTTTGTTTTGTTTTTGTTTGGTTGTTTTATTTTTTTCCTTTTTGCCTTTTTATTTCTCAGTTTTCGTAAGATTATTACATTTTATTTAAACTTAATTCTTGATTATCCATATCATGTATTTAGGTTATGAATATTTTTTTTTTAGTCTTACACTTGGTTTGTTTGTTATATTTACACCTAAGAATTGATTTTTCATATCTTACTCCTAGGTTATTTATATTCATATTTAGACTAAGTTTTCAATGCTTAGGGTATATATTGTCATTTTAGTTGTTCATAACTATAATGCATAATATCAAAAGCTATAACAAAAACTAGACATATAGAGATTATCATATCAATGTAAATGGTAGTAATTATATTATATATCACAACCAACAAAATATCTAAACACATGCCTAAATCCATGAGTAATAAATAAGATAAAAAATGATTTATAATGTGTTTATATAGACATACATATCTAAATAAGCATACATATGAGTCATACAACGTCATTAAATGATAAAAATAGAACAACATATCATAAACATGGCATAAGCAATAAATAAACATATCATACATGAGAATAAACATCCATAATGTTAATCAATACTAAACATGAGATAAAAAAAAATATATAACAAAATAGCATCATATATATATCCAAGGAATATCATATACATATACATCAGCCTTGTAGGATATAAAACTAAATGTTAATGTATCTCAAATGTCATTTACATAGAGGATATATACATATCACATTGATGTCTCAAAATTACATCAATATGATAATATAATAAGTACAATTTCATATGCTAAAACTATGCTAAAATGACAAAATACCAAGATCCATGTGATTAACTCTACCTCTATGTGTTTATGGGACTTATGGCTAGAGGTGGTGATCATGGTTGATGGATGGACTAACCTGCGGCACCTATAACATGAGTCCAAGTGTAAGATCGACCAGATCTACTAAGTACCATTTGTGCATCCTAGACCTCAAAATAAGTAACCTATTAGTCATTGGTCACAGTCGTCTCATAGGTTTTTTGATAATAATATGTCTCATCCTTGGCTCTAAGGTACTCCCTAACCATCTATGATAACCCAACATGTGTAATAAATACCTAAACTATATCCCACTCTCTCTTCAACCTATCCATGGTAGCCAATGCCTAATCTCTCTTGCTAATGGCCTGATCCCTCTTTGTGGCAAGTTAGTCCTACACCTGTACCATATTATCTTTCTCAACCTTCAACTAAGTGATTTGTATCTACAACCAAGATATATCATCATTCTTCATATAAAGGGTACTCTAAAAATTGGCTACCTAATATTATAAACCTATAATCTCTATTACCTAGGTGATGATCTCCTTCTTTATCAAGCTTACATCCCTACCTATTGTAGTTGTGCCAACATGTTATGCTTGGCTTAGATCCACCTATGTACTAAAAAGCCCAACATAGCCAAGATCAAACTGAGCCACTTTAATCACTACAAAGTAAAGATAAAATACCATCAAATTTGTGCCATCATCCCCATCATCTCCATCTCTATCTCCCTCACCATCTCATATAGTGAAACCATTATCATCATCATCACCTGCCTCACTATTATTTTTATATTAAGTGTTGCCACTTTCACTTGACATCTTGGTATCTATATCCTCAATGTCTATGGGCACCTATCCCCCTACCTAAATTGGAACTATTAGCCTCATAAGACATACCTATACCCACCAAAGTATATAGGTAAGAGTGACCCCTACATCTATAGCTCCTCCTACATAAGCCTAAGCAGCTTGAAGAACACTGATATAACTAGTTATCTCCTCTCTCCTCTAGATACTAAGAGTATCTTTACTTATTTCTCATGTCACATGAGTGAAACATATTCATCCCTAAAGAACATCATACATATAGGTTAACTACTAGAGTACCCAATCAAGGTGGTATTCCTCAATAATATGGGATTGTTTCCTAGTTAGAAAATATCTAGTAGTCATGAAATCCATATACTATCCATCATAGAACCATTGTATTTTCTATGTGAGATAAGGACTCTAAATGAAAAACTAGGGTGTAATATCCTTAAACATATAATGATAATATGGAATATACCTTATTCCCATGCCTTTTAGCTCTTGTTGGAACCCATTCATATACCAACGGATCTTATATATCCCATAATTTATGCATCCCTATTGGTAAATCAATAAAGATGTGATCCATTCCCTAGACCATCAGAAGAGTGCAAGCCTCGATGCTTAATCTACCATGATATGCTATCATATTCAAATATCTATAGAGATATGTTAGTATAGATTTACCCTAATCAAATTATGTAGACTCATTAAGCATACTCCACACTAAACCTCCAAGGCCCATATTAAATTGTTGGTTATTCTTTTTAGGTAGGATGATGCTAATGATAATGGTGATAAACATAACTACCTCCTTGTCAATAAGATGGGGTGGTGATGTATCCCCATCAAGTAAATCATCTGACTAAATTTATGTATAAGTCTCTATAAGGTCAATATCTAACTTCCCTTGAAATATGGGGATACCCTAATAGCTAACTAGATCATCAAGAACTACATGTTATTGTGTCAATGGTGTCCAAAACAATCTTTTTATATGCATCAACAACTTGAGGATATGTCAGGTATCCTCAAGTGTCACAGTAACCTCTCTAGTAGGTAGGTAGAATGTTGAAGTATTATTATGCTAGTGCTCATATAGGGCACTCAAATATTCTCAATCTTCCTAAATGACTGGCATTTACACCACATCATAAAGGTCCAACATCTATAATAAGGTAATCATATCCTCTATCTAGACCTAAGGGATCTGTAGATACTGCAAACATCACTCCTAACACATCAAGATAGCTAGTCACTCATATTACAAAAAAATGAGCATCAACCTAACTGTATGTAGCTACTTGAGCCTAAGTCTATCTTATTAAGCCTAATTAACCCTCTTCAAGAATTTGAACCCTTGTCAAGTCCCTAAACCAACTATTTTTGGATTCTAAAGTAAATCCAACATTTTACTAAGTGGTGAAGCTACTATGTAGGTGATATTGCACCTTTTTGGGTGATATTATTTTTTTTATTTTAATGAAAATGGTGACTTCACCTTAAAATGGATGAAATCACTATTTCAATAATTTCCACCCTATTTTGGAATTTTTACCATTTTCCTTGGTGAAGTTGTTATTTTCCCTAAAATTCAAATGGTGACTTCACTATTCTTTGACATGAATCAAGTAATAAATGTAATAAATTTAGCATTAATAACTAATTTGAAGTTACCCACTAGTGGTTCATTGTGAGGTGGTCATATGTTCTCTCTCAGCTACTCTAAAATGTGGCATTGAGATCTTCCATAGGCCACTTTTCATAGTTCAATTCATAAAAAAATATAGATCATAAATATCAATATGTTAGGGTGAAAATGAAAATTTTTTCACCCCAGGGGTGAATATATTGCCAAAAAATGAATTTTTACCCCCATGTCCTATATTTAATTATGCATGCTCTAGGAATTTTATTTCTCACATCTATGATCCATTTTTTGTGTCATTTGATACTATGTACATTATTTTTTGATTGTATTAATACTAGACTATCTTTTTGGGCCTCCCCTAAGACCCATTTAATAACACTATTTTTTACCTATATCTTGTGTTTATTCAAACATGCATCTTTGAATACACATTTAAGATATAAACATGGAATTATTCTTAGTTATCTCATCATAAGTCCATTTTATATATTTCTCACATGAGCTACCCTTGCCAGTTTTCCTTATTATGGAAATTTTTTTTTTTGATCGATCAATGCTATATTATGCCTTTCTAGGGCACCTTCATTTTAAATCACATGATTTAAATGTGTGAATTATTATAATTACCTTTGGTAAAATCATTCTTTTTTGACCAATTTAATGATTATCACTGCCTATGGGAAAATAATTATATTTATATCATGTGCTAATGATTATTTTCCCACTCCACCTACCTGATCAGGGTAAATGCCTACGTCACTAATTATAACCACCTATGAAAAAATCCATGTTCCACATTTTGATACTAATTATAAACACCTTTGGGAAAATTAGTGTTCATCCCACTGCCCTACTAGAGCAAATATTTTTGCCACTACTTATATCCACCTTTGGGAGAACCAATGTCACATCCTTTATTACTAATTATACCCACCTTTAGGTAAATCAATGAATAAATCACCATTCTTATTTATAACTACCTTTGGATAATTTATTAATCCCACCCCCATTGTCACTAGATCATGTCATTTTCCCCATTTTGAGGGAACAGTCAATGACTTTATTTTTCCACCCACTTCCTCGATGGGGCATCTAGGATATCGAACACCCTTTGTGACATTGACCATTCAGTTTAAAAAATTGTTCATTATTTGAAAATATGTTATTAACCTATGTCTTATAATGCCTTATCAAATAGGGGAAAAGTGTAGACACTTAGTTTTGACCACTTTCAAACTTAAATTAGGATTCAGTTCAATGTAAAACAAGTAACACAATTTAAGCCTAGAAATCACTTGAATGCCCTAATTCATCTACATAAGGGATTTAATTGCTCCAAAACATGATGAGGCTATTTTATTTGATGTATTACCTTATATTCACTAATAACCTAGTTTAGTTTTAACCTTAGCCAAATTATGATCTAGTAATTTGACACTTTTGTCATATCAAGTTATCAATTCATAACATTTAAAATAATTTTCAAAAGCCAAAAAACACTAAAAAAGATTAATTACATTAAAAATATTAATAAAATTTCTTGAGCAAAAATTCTAAATCAAATTAGTGAATTTCATTTATCAAAAAAATATTTTATATCCAAATATGAATTTAAAAGTCAAAGGACCTAATGAAGTGATTTATTATTTCTTAAATATTCCAAAATTGTGAGTCACAACCTCAAAAATATATAAAGTGAGTTATCATGCCTCACAAATATCTGAAATCGAGGTGTCAATATTTTATGAGTGCTTTAGCTCAACCAAAGGGTTAGACTGACTCAACCTAGGTTATTTTAGACTCAACCAAAGTTAGAATTTAACCTAACCTCCTTAGGGTTAGAGTTATCTCTTATATCTATAATTAAAAGTGCCCACACCATATGCCAACAATATTTTATATGTAAGGTTATTCTGATAGAATACCTTCAAGAAGCCATTGAGAGTAGTATTATAATGGCCACTTTATGCCAAGATTCATGCCAAGCCACATGTGACCATTGGAGAAGTGATACCACCATGGAGAAACACTGATAGAATATTATAATTATCATAGTCTAAGAAAGAGCATATTTATGCCAATAAGTAGACATCAAATTTTACAAAGGAGGTAAATTAATTGTGTTGTTTTTATTTTTATTTTGTGATCTTGTGTACTATGTTATGTTCTCCCCAATGCTTAATCAAGAGTGTTTAGTTTTATCATATTGTTATACTTTATTTTTTATCATTTAGACTAATAAGTAACTAATCAACATATGTGTGCTCTTTAAACTTTGTAGACACCTAAATTTCATTTAGTGTCAAAATGCACCTTAATCATTCTTCTTAATTTAATAATTAATATTTCTTCCTAAAATCAATTAATTGATTTATTCAAATACTTTTGAAAAATTTAATTGTGCACCTTTTATTTTTTATTTGAATTATTTAATTCCTTAATTTATAATTAAAACTTCTCCCTCATCCCAACCAAATCCATGAAAATCTCCACTTCTTATGACTCCTCCACTGAATTTTTAATCCATTTTGACTAAGTTTGTTAACCAACCCCTCCTTTTCCTCACCTGGTTGAAATAGTCTCTATCCTCATGGATGAGGACTCATCCTCAACCGCTGATCATTTAGAACCTTGAAAAACTCCAATTGATCTTCTACCATCAGATCATAATCTAGTCTTCTAAAAATAATCTTGAGAATCCTCATTCTTAATCATAAAAAAAATGGAATATCGTAATCATAATCTTATCTTTTGCAATCAAGAAATCTTACATCAAAAGCAAATCAAAATGAATCAAAGTCATACCTTTTGAATAAAAATGCTACCCATTCTTCTTTTGCATTAGAGGAGTGATCACCACATTCTTAATAGAGTAAATTAGATGCAAATCACAATGGAGGATTCTTGTGTCTAAACTGTGAAGGTTTTGATTATTATTTCTTACATGTGTTGCTCTAACACTAGTAGAATTGCGCTTAGAATAGACTTTTTATTTGTATTTGTAATTTTAAATTCATACAAAATCCTAAGAATAAATAGGGCCAACAAATTACAACCCCTCTTTTTTAAATGGTTCTAAAACAATTTGGAGTTATATAGTCATTTCTTACATTCAAGTGGGTTCCCCCATAAGTTGACATTTATCACATCATTTCATGCATTCCCTAGTATCTCTTTGTAGATTATATCAGTAGTATCATGTTACAATAATCTTAGTGTAATTCATCTTAATTTCAAAATTTCCCACATAGGTTTCATCATCACAAGCATTAAGGATGTCAAGTACCTTATCTTCCCTCACACACTAACACATGACTAATTCAAAACATGTGTAAAAGAGATATCTTGATATCTAGGAAAAGTGACCACTATGAGAAACCAACTTATATATATCTTTGGATGAAAATTTTCTAGAAATATACTTGAAGCCAAATAATTAGCAATATTTGCATACCATGGTGTTGTTTTTAAAATAATAAATGAAGTTTCATCTAAAATAATGTCATCAACCTTCAAGTTTTTCTTGCTAGATGTTAGGTGGGAGATGAAATATGCAACTACATTATCCTTTCTAGGTGCATCTATAATGATAATATCAAATTTTTGAAGTAGTAATAACCATCTAATAATTCAAGCATGTATTACTAGTTTATTCATCAAATATTTAATCGATGAATTATCTATATGTAGGAAAACATGATATCCAATGATATAATGACAAAATTTATTGATAGCATATATTACAATAAGAAATAATTTTTTTCTACCATGTGGTTGAGCTCTAGACCTGATAAATTATTACTAATAGAGTATACAACATAGTTGAACTAGACATATTTTTGTCCAAGGACAACCCCAAGTGTTGTATCAAATGCATTTGTATGGATATGGAAAAATAGCTTCCAATCTGGTTTAGATGCTATAATATCTTTAAGAGTTTGAAAAACTTATTGACATTCATTAGTCCAGTTAAAATCAAGATATTTAGTTAACAAAAAAATTATAATTTTATTTAAATATTTATTAAAATATCTATAATAGCTAGCATGCCAAAGAAATCTCCTAAATCATTTTGTTTTTGTGGTATGGGCTTTTTTTTAATAATATATATCTTAGCTTAATCCACTTTTATTACTCTAGGAAAGATATGATGTCTTATTATAATATCTTATATCATTGGCATATAACATTTCTCATGGCTCAATGAAAGGTTATTAGCTTGGAAGCACTGAATAAATGTTTCCATATTGTTGATGGTTTTTGTATATGATTAAATTTACACACTAACCTTCACACACTTGACTTCCTAAGGTCTAGATGATACAATGATGAATAGTTAATTGGGATGAGTACATATATAGATTAGGTGGATTAATTTGAGGTGATATAATGGGGGTTTAGATGATGGGTGGAAAATTAAGCTAGTGATGATACCATAAGAGTTTTTATATGTCACATTTCTCATCAATATTTTCTAATTTACAAGAAGCAAAACTCCAAGGTTCCTCAATGTAGGTGAGGGTGATGTATCAAAGTTACTATTTGATGTTGGGGATGAAAAATTGTTGTAGTTATTTTTAATGACTCTATATATCTAATTAAATATCTTAGGTTGAATTTTTTCAATCACCATCACATAAAAAATAAAATAAAAATATGATGAGGAGAAACATATTGAGGAGAAACATCTTGAGGAGAAACAAAAGAGTGATGGAGGTCTAGAATTAAAGATAGTTATATTGACAACTTTTCATATGAATAGGTACAATGATAGTATTTGTTTTTAGACATTATTACTCATCAAGGATGTTAAGTTGGTTGATGATGAGATGGTGAATGGAAGTGTAATGGAAAACCTTTATTCTAAGTTTAGTTTTGATGTCACTTTGAACATTACTACTAGGAATGAGAGATCTAAACCTAGGAAAGATACCGACTCTAATAATAAATGGTCACTCTAGAAGTGTCATGAAAGGTGAAAGATAATGAGATTATTTATTGATTAAGTGTATATATTTAATATACAATGAACCATAAGATTTAATTTCTATTATATACATGTAATATAAATATTTGAGCTCGTGCTCATCTTGACAAAGCTTAAATGGTTATATTTTTTGATATCTTTGATAAGGTTTTTAAAAACTATACTAATTACAAAAAAAGAAAGTAATTTTTAATGATTTAAATTAAAATATCAAAGTATATGAAAATAAATGATATTAATTTTTTTTATTTTCAAATATATTTTGATGCATGTAACACTAAAAATGAATGTTAGACTAGGACAATGTTGATTTTACCCTTTTCTAGCTTGATGCAAGATTTTACCTATATGCAACCTAAATTAAACTTATATTTTTGTATTTTTAAATTATAAATGAATGAAACTATTATGAAATGAAAACTATCTAATGTTAAAAACTAAAAATCAAATAGAAACCTTAGAGAGTACAAATTCCAAGCATTTAGAAATTCTTTTACACATACAATATAAAAAACTGGTTTTTTTGTATTTTTAAGTGACTATTTTTATAACTATATGATTTGATATGAAATGAATGAAAAATGTATTTTTTATTTAGTACAATTTTATTTTCATTTATAGATGAATAAAATCAGATCTAAGATTTAAACTTTTCCTTTGTCTAGTTTGTTTAGGATTTTTTAAGTGTTTCTAGAGGGGGGTTTGTGTGTGTGTGTGTGTGTGTGTGTGTGTGTGTGTGTGTGTGTGTGTGTGTGTGTGTGTGTGTGTGTGTGTGTGTGTGTGTGTGTGTGTGTGTGTGTGTGTGTGTGTGTGTGTGTGTGTGTGTGTGTGTGTGTGTGTGTGTGTGTGTGTGTGTGTGTGTGTGTGTGTGTGTGTGTGTGTGTGTGTGTGTGTGTGTGTGTGTGTGCACACTCATACACATGTGCATGCATGAATGTGTGTGTATGTGTGTGAAAGTGTGTATGGCATGCATGTGTGTTGTGCATGTGTGTGTGCATGTGTGTGATTTTTATAAAAATTAAAGTAAATTATTTTAATTTGATACATCTAATTATTTAATTAAATTAATAAACCCTAGGTTTTGATGAAAAATATTTTATTTAAAATCTTTCTACATGCAAGAAAAATTGACAGATCTAAGATAAAAAATTTGATGTAAAATAAATAGAAGAAAAGAGTTTATTTTTTTATTTATTTTATGTTTTTAGATTATGAATTATAATCTAAAAAACAATTAATTTTATCTAATCTAATCTAATAAATAAAGGAAAACTAAAATTAAAACCCCCACCCTAATCAATGTGATCAAGGTGAAAATATTGTTGTAGTGATTATTTTATCCTCATGCATGCTAGATCCTTATTTGTTAAACCATAAACCTTATAAATCTCAGATAAGAAGATGATAAGAAAACAAAGAAATAGGGACATAATATTGAAGAAAAGAGAAGATAATTAGTGGTTTGACTAATCCATGAAGGTAAATAATTGGTTATTGATTCATGGATTATCCTCTCCAATCTTACATATAATAACACAAATACGAGCACAAACTAAAGCAAAGACACTTAAAAAACTCAAATTATGTATGATAAGGCTCTATAAGACTCCAAATATTCAATCTTTAATGTAAATACTATATCTATAAACTTAAGGAATAAATGATACTTTTATAAGAATAAATAGGTTTCATGTGATAGTTAACTAGATCTTGAGCCAATTTTAGAAGAGGTAAGATAGATAATATTTCATAAAAATAAAGCTAGGGTTGAGTTGGGCCATCTAGGAGGTGAACACAAGAGAAAAAACTAAGAAACATGATCAAAAGTATGAAAAATATATGAAAACTAAATTCTCATATGCAAAAATTATAAAATAAGAAAACAATGATGAAACTGTTGCTTTATGTAAGTGACAAATTCTCAATTATCATAGTCAACTATGAAACTATTGTGGTTAATGATGATATTGTTTTGGTGTGATATCAAATTATCACCTATGTAGCATTTTAATTGTGGTGGTTTATAAAACTACCATGGGAAAAGTGACTTGGAAGTGGAAGTTTCATCATCCAATATGACATTTACATCAAGGGGACTAGTCGTTTCATAAAAAAATATGCGAAGTAAAAACTAAGGCAAAATAACTCAAAACAATTTAGAGGTTTAAAAGAAGCCATAAAAGACATAATGACCAAAATAACTTTAAGTGTGAGTATACATCGGCAAAGGTTTTTACATCATCATCATCATCAATTTTTTCTATATATGTTTCATTGTGTAATATTTGGGTGCATACAGTTTCTTCATAAAAATCTCCATAGATTGCAAAATCATCTATGTAAATTTATACATATTCATGAGCAAAATTGGGAAAGAAACTCAGAACATCCATCTAAAATGTGGCTAGAGAATTACATAATTTGAAGGAGAGGACATGTTATTCATATATTCCATAAGAACATGTGAAGGTCTTTTTTTCTTTGTATTTTGGTGAAATTTTGATATGATTATGCCCACTAAAACCATAAAGGAATGAAAAGTAACTCCTTCAAAACTATATCTATAACTTGGTTGATGAAGGGTAGAGGAAAGTGATATTTTATAGTTGAAATGTTAATTTATTTATAATCCATATAGATATACCATTTACACCTTTATTTGGTACAATGAAGAGTGGACAAACCCATTGGCTGTTAGAGATATGGTAGATGAATCATGCACTAAAGAGCTTTTGTATCTCTATTTTGATAATTTATTAGATAATAAGATTTATCTACCTTTAAATGTTATGAATGCATCTACATTCATAATTAATATAGATATGATGGGTGAATAAATATAGATGTATACCATTCATAGCATGGTAGTCTCATGCAAATCTAGGTTTGTACCTTTGAAGCATAGAAACTAGATTGTCTTTTTGTTGAGGTGTAAATTAATTAATTATATTGAATGATTAGCATGGTGAGATCTAAATTAACTTGGATATTGAGGCCATAGACTCAATATCACCTAGATCAATAGGTAGGATGATCTTCTATGGAAATATTTGGTGAAACATAAAAATGTCTTAAGTAAGATTTTCATACTTATATTAAAATATATATTTTAGAATGTAGTTAATATATGAAACAAAATAATCTATAATTTGGTCTTGATCATAAATTTTATATACATATTTTAACATTAATGTGTTTTAATTTTGGTTCCTTTAATGATAATCTCTATAAGTGGTAAGGATATGTTGTATAGGGGCATGGTGAGCCTGTCACACCCAAAAATGACATAATGCAAATAAACAAAAAACATGAATTTTTTGAGAATGTATAATACACATCCTGCATAAATACATTTCCCAATGACTATCCAAAAAAGTGGCACAAGACTCAATATTTATCCAAAAAAATCTCATGCCTAAATGACATGGATTTAAATTCAATAATAATCACATGGTCACTACACAACCATGTTGGAGCCACTTACTCTAATTTACATAAAAGATACCAATAAGCCTAAAAATATCTAATCTAGCCTAGTAGACCTCATCACCCCAAGGCCAAATAAAACATTCATATAAAGTGAGGTGGGTTTGAACAACCACTATTGTAGACACATAAATTTGGCCTCTAATAACCTCCAACCAAGCTTTTGACCAATTTCCACCTAAAGTGCATAATTCAACCTAAAAACACTAAAATGTATTAAATGAGTTGATATTGATATATTCAGGTGCTAATTTTGGCTAGAGTATCATTAAATAGGGTAATGTTATTTATGGTCTAGCTAACTTTGATCAAATCATTTTGAGTCAAATTACCAATTTTACACTTGGGTGCCCTTGATTGCTCTTTTCTATCAAATCTCTTACACGAGACATGCACCTTTGCTATTTTGTGTTGAAAACATCCTAAATAGAAATATGGATCCAACACATCTGACATTGACTTCTAATTCCAATCTAATTAAATTTTGGACTAATAACAAGACATTTTGACCAATTTGATTAGTTTGTGTACCAAGAGCCAAATTTTGCACTAAAGTTGACTAACCATGTTTTAGGCTAATTAAACCAAATTAGGGCCTTAAGTTAAATTTCCATGGAACTTTTTGAATAAATCTTTATTGGAAATTGATTTTTATTAACTGCATCATTAGGTGACATCATCATATGGGGTGGTATCCATAAGCTATAAATACATAAAATATCCCATGCCTCATTAAGAACCTCCATGCTTATTTAATACCCCTCTATCCAAAATATTAATAGGTATATTTGTATAATGAATTTCATATTTGGATTTATTCATGGCCACACATCTCAATCTTGAGATGGATGATCATGGTTGATCCTCAAACCATTCCAAAAATATATAAATAGGAGGCCTTGTCTATTAAATTTTAAGCTATTTTATGCCATAATTATAATTCCCATATGCATTCAAATATCATTTCTTCTTATTTTTATAATTCCAAATTGTTGTGCCAAGCCAAGCCAAGCCAAAGCCAAAGGTGTTAAGAGGAGATGAAGGTAGCCATACTCCATTGAAGAAGATCTCTTGAAGCACAAGCCAAGAAAGACAAAGAAGGATCCTTTTGAATAAATAAAGGATTTGGTAATAAATTTTTGTTTTGTGTTCATATTTCTTATTTCTTTCCATTTTTAGTTGTGTTCTCAAATGGCTTTCCCTCACTAAGATCTCCCTAGTAACTAGGCCTAGAGATGTATGCTAGCTAGTATATTAGTTTTTAAATTTTATTTAATTCTATCACTAACAAGATAATAACACCTCTCTTGAGACAAATTTCAAGTTCAAATAATGGCATGTCTAGTGGGACAATCTTCATGAGAACGCAACCCACAAACATTTTTGTATTTCATACTTCTATTTTATTTTTATTTATTTTTTTTGCTTTAATTAAAAATGGCCAATAAATATTGCATAAATTTTTATTTAATTAATATTTTTGTATAATGTTTTTTATTTATATATATAAATATGTCAGTGATATTCTCCAAAATTTTCACAAAACAATTCGTTAAACTTTAGAAGTTATAGTAATTTTAGTGACTGTCACTTTCTATTTTTTATTTTTCTGGTAAAAATGGTTAGAATAGAGTTTATAATTTTTTTATTAACTTTTTAGAATTAATATTTTTCATTTACATGTGCCCTAGAGTTATTGACAACTTTTCAAAATTTTGTATCAAACCAATCTATATTTTAAAAGTTATGTTAAAAATACTAACTGCGGGTTTTTATATTTTATGTGCAGGCTTTTATGTGTTGTGTTATATTTTATTTTTAAACTTATAATTTATTATTTTAAGGTGTTCATATATTTAATATTATTATTTTTAATATTTTATTTATATTTTTTTAACATTTTCTAACCTAACATATTTTCTTTTGGGGTGATACCTTAAAGGTAGACAGGTAATCGATGGACTTCGAATTTGTTAAAACATATTTTAAACCATATTTTGCATGCTTTTAAAATGAACTAGGAACTTTGTTTTAGTACTTAATGGAACATTTATGTGATTAAAATAAATGTTTTATAACTTAGGCTTTCAAAGTTACAACTTAATACCAAGGGGTCAAAAGAACACCACCAGACCTTTCAATATGGGGTTTAAAAATGAACTCATCTTTCAAAGATTTTATGTTCACTACTTGTTTCAATTAGCACTTTGTTTTCAGAAAATAAAAGGATGTTACATGTATGCTCTTCCATTTTTCCCCTTTAGGGAACCCTTGGAATCAAAATCACTTTCTTTATTTGCAAATTTCCTAGTCCAAGGCATAGAAATAACATCATCTAAAGCACTCCCCAAAAACCTGCAAAAGTATTGGGTGACCTTGACAATGACCCTAAAGTCTTTCTATTTTATTCTTTATTTATTTCATGTAAACTTGACTTATGAGGGGAATGTCATTACCTCCCATGAGTTATTTAGGAAAGCTTTAACATGGGGTTTCACCTCCCATCACTGACTTCATTTTGCTTCATATTGGAGTGGAACATAGGATGTAGTGGCACTTTGGACATCGCACTACACTAAGTGAACAATAGGATGTAGTGGTTGAAAAAAGGACTAGACATTTTTGTAATAAGCCATGTGGTATAGACCCAAAATCCATGCTTTTTATTTACATTATTTGACATGAAATTCATTGTGTAATTGAGTCCCCTATAACATTTGAAAACTTGTAGATCTTAGATAAATCCCCACTTGCCATGGAAGTATTGTTGGTAAAAGGTTCACCTCAAGGTCCATGTCATAGTACTATCATTTGAGATAAGGGGGAGTGTAAAAACCCTACTATATAATTCACATTTAATTTTGGATGAACACTTAAAATCCTCTCAAATGATGTATATTGATAGATTCCAACAATACCAAGAAACCTTGTCAGTTTAGGATCTAAGAGCGATTAAGTAGTTGGTTTTGTCCTAGATTAAAGTCTTGTTTGGAGTCAAAAAAAAAAAATTAAAAATGATACAAACCAAAACACATGGTCCTCATTTTCCTTTGAACAAAGAGGCATTATGATTCCCACATGAAATCATCAATTTGCCTTATTCAAAGTTCATCAAAACCTGGATTCATATCATCCACTTTGGCATAATTATGCTACCCAATTGAGTCTAGACCTTTGGCCAAAAAAATTAAGTCCTTTATTTATAATCTAAATTAAAAATTACACCTTTATAAGTTCATAGGGTTGATGTGTTAAGTGGCTTCACCATTTTCACTAAACTTGAGGGAACTTAGGTTCAATTTATAATTTGGGTTGAGGGCCATTTAAGACTCATGATCATTATCACCACTTGATATAATTAAGTCATTTTGTGCTAAACACTTACACTTTTAGTCTATGCACCACAACATTTTGAGTTAAGAAAGGTAGTTTTATTCTGTCAAATTTATGAGAAATTATCTTTGCCTTGGAGAGTTTTTGAAGTAAGCATGTTGTCACATATTTTAGGTAGTCTAGCACTATTACATTACCCAAAAAAAATTAGATATTATTTCATAGGCCCTCTTGCATAGAGTTCAATTTTTTTCCTATATTTTCAAACCAATCTGAGTATATGTTTATGAAAATTTATCTAGCACAGTTATGCCATTCACTTTTGTCTAGATTATTTGTCAAAAGAACTAAGTTTTATACCATTATTTGTGAGAAAATAAACTATCTCTAAAGTGCCTTTTGTTTCATACCTTATAACTATTTTATCAAGTCCATGTACAAGAGTAAAATGCCTAATTTTTGTTAGAAGTGTTTCAAATCTTTAGATTAAAAATTTCATCTATTTTTAAAGTCTAGCTTTTGATGCTATTTGGCCAAGATTCCTAGCACATGCCTTGTTTGAGCCTAGATTTTTATGCTATGTTTAGCCATAAAACCTAGCAACTTTTAATTTTCTAGATTAGACTGATTTGAAAAACATTGAACTTAGTGTTTGGCATTTCAATTTTTGGTTCACTTCCTTAATATTTTTATGTAAGATGTGTAACGTTAAACACTTAACATTAGCTTATGTTATCATAAATCTTTACATAAACCTTTTGATCCTTTTGATGAATCTAGGACAAGTTTGAACATCATATTTTTAGATATTTTCCTTTTAGAGTTTGTATATCTCTCTTCCCTTTCTATTTTAAATCATTGACTATGGATCCCAATATGTGTTCCTACACTCATAGTGGACTCATGTACAATATACAAATTAGTAATGTGGTTTCATAGGAAGAAATATTGAAAGACCCCGATGTAGATAATATTGCTTATGAGATGGATCCTTATCCCTCTTATAATACTCAATTAAGGAAACAAATCCAATATCCATTTCCTAACTATCTAGTTAATACACCACCTTATTCAGAACAAGATCAAGAACAAACCACATAATACCTAGCTAAAATACCCACAACTGAAAAACCAATTATTCAACAGTCATGCTCTACTAATATGCCTTCCACATATGATCCATTTTTGTTTGAGCATCATTTATTGGATAAAAAAGATGAGATTTTGGTTAGATCCATAGAGGTATGGGCCAAGTTTTTAGTAGACTTCCCTCATGATAATTTACCAAGCCTAGTAAAAATGCATCACAACATAATTTACGATCAACAGTCTTCTTTTATAAATATTTTGGCTCTAGTCCAAACAATATAGCAGGACCCTAATATGCCTAATAGAGGTAAAAACCTCATGGAATACCACTTTAACCAAATTTAGATGGTATATCAAACCTACCTAAATCTAGCATGCAATTCCAATCAAATGACCATGGTGAGAAAACCTCTTATTGACTCAGTTCCTTCAACAAGAGTTTTGATAGAGTTAACTAGTCAAAATAATTAGATTTCAGACCCATTCATGAAAAATACTTTGATAGACAACCTGTTTCATTTACCCATTATCGAATAAGTGTCTTCTACTTCTACGTATAATAATGAGCAAAATATAGTGGATAATGTGCAAGTAATGTCCAATCAAAATAAAAGTGGTACAAATGCATAAACAAATAGTCAACAACATGTGCCTATAGTTAATACCATGAGTGGACCATCATATCAGGGAGTAGGATTTTCTACATCCCAACCTCAACCATTTGCTTCATCAACTGTGTAATCAAAAGGATTAGGTAGTCAAATAACACCCAATGTCACACCTCAATAACAAAATATGACAAATCCTACTCCTCCACAATAAGGGATAAGTAGTATTCCATAACATCAGGCACAATATAATATACCAACACAATATAGGACTAATATTTTTCCACCTTAATAAGGGATAACTAATGTTCCACCTTGTCAGTTAGTGGCAAATACACCTCCTCAGTCATAGACTAGTGTACCAATCCAAAACCAAATGATGACTAGCCAAAAACATGTAAATATTTGTCAGTGACAAATGTTGAATCTTCAACATGTTTTCACTTCCCAATAAGGATATTTACAACAAGGAGGCTCTCATGTTTCTCAAGTACCTACTAGACAATAATCAGTTTAAAATATGCCACAAGTTCATAGATAGGTTCTTGGTTCACAAGTTCCCACTCAACAACAAGGTTTTATTAGTCTGTAGCCTCTCCCTTTTTAACCATAATACGCACACTATAGTTATATTCCTCCATCCCAACCAAAAAATCCTCTAAGTCAAACCTTTATATCTAATCCAAACTAGAATATCACATAACCAAATGTGGAATTCCAAGTACATCCTAATCCACATATGCATATTCATGGTCCATTTCCAAACCAAACCAATGTACCACAATAGATATCTCCATCATACCCTAGTTAAAGTGTCCCACTTGTGACCTCCCAACCATCTACCCAAACCAATATTCTTCCTCAAACCAATGTTCCTTCCAGTTTCCTATCCCAAGAATTACAACAGATGAAAGATGCAATTACTACCATTCAAGTTGGGAAATAGACTAAAAATTTTAAGTTGGATGATATGTGTTCTTATCCATTCAACATGGATTACTTGCAAATACTATTTCCTCCAAGATACGAACCACCAAAATTTAATAAATATAAAGGGAAAGGTGACCCTAAGGCCCATTTAACCGAGTTCTTTATCGCATGTCAACCAATAAAATATAGTGATATATACCTTTTATTATTATTTCCAAGGAGCTTGGTTGGATAATCCTTGGAGTGGTTTTTAAAGTTACCAAAGAATTTAGTAATAGATTTTGATGATCTTTCTGATAAGTTTGTGCATCACTTTTCCTATAATCTAAAATATGATATTTCATTAGTTGACTTAACACAACCAAAAGAAAATGTTGGTGAGAGTTTTGTAAGTTATCTACAGTGATGGAGAGCCCTTGCAAGCTGATTAACCCATAGTTTACTAGATAAATAATTAGCCACTATGTTTACTAAAAATTTGCATAGTGAGATAGTTTATCATCTAGAACTACAATGTGGACATACTTTCAAGGAGATCATCTACAAAGGATTATTGATTGAGAAAGCCCTTATTAATAAAGGAATCATCAAGCTTATGTCAACTAATCAAAGTCAAGGTACCAATTAGGGAAGTGGCCAAAACCAACATCCAATCCAAGCACAAGCATCACAACCAGCATAAGCTGATAACCAAGATAGAACAAAACAATTCAACCACAATAGGAATGTTGTGGGTAATGGAGTAATCAAGTCATGTCATGTCTAAATAGTGAAAACATCATCTACACCACCTTTTTAGCTTAATCCTACCTAATAATCTCTCCAACCAACACCACAAGCACAATAACCAAGATTTACACAACAAATATAACAACTTTTACCATTCTAAATCCTTCCTCTAAGGAGAACTGTGCCTATGCATTGTGTCTTTAGTGATCTAGGAGATCCTATTGAGTTTGTATTTCACAAAAACTTACCACTACTTATCTGATTATCTGGCCTATATGAAAGCTTTATCCATAAGGCATTCCTTGTCATGATTGGTACCATGAAAATGAAATCTATGAATATCATTAGGTCAATGGGCATAATCAATGAAGATGTGTGAAAATCAAGTATTTGATTGAGAATATGTTAGAGAATGGGGAGATAATATTGGATAATGGTGCTTCCACCTCCAATAAAAATCTTGGGATTTATCAAAACTCCTTTCCCCAACATAACACACAATAGTAACATAAAAATCAGTAACAACAACAATAACACTGATCAGTATAACAACAAAATCAAAGGTCAAACTAGCAAAATCAATAAAATCAACATTAGAACCCACAACATCAGAATAATGAACAAAACCAAGGTCAAAATGATAAAAAACCAACAAAATTACCTTGTAGTTGCACATGACTACAATACGGTTATAGGTCATATTGTAGGGGGTAGCATTAATACCATCTGCATTAATTCTAGACTGAGCACTAGTCAATCTAGACAATTACTAAACAATACCATTCAACTAAATTACATGGATAATCCTTCTTTGACTTGGGACCATACATGGGCAAACCAAAAAATTAAAACTTCCACTTTTAGACCTTATACCAATAATTCACCCTTGCCACATGACCACATACAAGTACATCATTAATCAAGACTTGTCCTATCTGGTCCCACACTATTCCTAGCATTTGTTAGCAATCATGGTCTATCATCTAGTCCTGATTTTGAAATCATAACTCAAAGGTCAAATATTACTATCCCAATCCCACAACCATCTGCAACTTTGCTTGTTATCCAAACAACCATTCACCATTGACCAAGACAAGAAGTTTGATATTATGGAAAAATTATAAAAGACACCAACAAAAATTTATATTTTAGATTTGTTGTGAATGTCAACAATCCACAAGAACATTTTGAATTAGTTTTTAACCCAATCCACTATTGTCAATGACATATCTACTGATAAATTTCAAGCTTTGGTTGGACACCTAGCTCCATCCCAACAAGTCACATTTAACCAAAGTGATATGTCTTCCCTTGGCCCGTTCTATAATAATCCATTATACATAGAATTTTATGTAAATCATCATAAATTGAAATGTGTCCTTATAGATAATAGATCAGGCCTCAACATAGTGTCTCTAAAGCTCATCAAGATTCTTAGGTACACAATGGTAGATCTCTAGCCATAAATGATAACTATTAAAGATTATGATATCAAGAAAGAGAATCACAAGGCACCATTCACTTACCAGTTATCATTGGGCCTTTGACCCATGATACACTTTGCTATGTGATTGATCTTGAGTTGTCATATAATATATTTTTAGGTAGGCCTTGGTTACATGAGATTTGTGTAGTCCCATCAACATTGCACTAATATATCAAGTTCTCCCACTTAGGGATGGAAGTGAATATTCCAAGAGATTTACACCTATATAAACACTACAAACACCTATATAAAAGATACAATTACCAATATGACATGAATCCAAGTTTGAAGAAGGATAAAATAAAGGCCATACTTACTGATTATCTAGAGGATAATTTCATAGATCTTGATACCTTGGATTCCCTTTCCCACATGTCACCTCCTGAAGCTTCCAATCATTTTACCATTTGGCTAATGGCCCAAGGGAGTATGTGACCCATGATACCTTTCATATTGTTAATCTTCCTTAGGATCCCAATACCTTTGGAAGACCTAAAGTCACCCGACACATGCATTTGAAACAAAAAAGTAAAGATAAACTTCATAATTTAGGATGAGTCACATTCATACCGACATCTAGTCAAGAACAAGACCCTCTCAAAGGAGATGAATCATGGTTATACAATGACAAATTGGCTAATTGTTACAAGAGCATAAAGTATCCTATTCTCAATAGGATCGTGTAACATCAAGATTTTGAAGGAAGAGTCCTCAAACCAAATCAAAAAGGAAACATTGAGCCAATTTCCATGACTAATTACAAAAGACCTTATGGACTTGGATTTAAACCACCTAGGAGTGATCATTAGTGGCTAGTGATGATGATGTCGATAGTGAATAAGATTTCAATCATAACCTTACCTTTGATGGCCTAGTTGATACTAACATGTTTGATAATAATTCCATTTATATCCTTACCCTAATCATTCACCACAACCCATTGCCATTATACTATCCCCAATTGATAGATTGGGACCAACAAGAATCTAATTTGTTGATTGATGAGTTTCAAAATGATGAGGCATTATTTTTAGGCCTTAGAGACAATGTTCTATTAGGAGATCATAAATTAGGATTCTCAATTACATTGGATCCTAAAGCCTATTTTGGAGAGCGGGTGAACACCCTTACCCAAAAATAAATAAATAAAACATTGAGGTCCCCAAGTGAAAACCTCTTTTAGGCACTTTTTGACCAAGAAAAAAGTAAAGATAAATGCTATTATAGTGGTGAAAACCTATTTCAGACACCATTAAATTAGGGTGTTCATTCTTATTCAAATTCAGAATAGGACCCCACCAATGATGAACTTATCTATGGATCTGAGTTTAATTTTGAAAAACAACAAGTGTTTGATCAAATTCTTCAATAATTTCCAACTATTTTTGTTATATGAAAAAATATCCCATTGGGGGACTCAAATTCATCATGCCTAGGAGAAGTTGAAGAGCAAGTCCTAACAAAGGATTTTGATATAGTCCAATAGTTCAAGTCTTTACTTATTATCCTAGAAGATAGTTCCACTCTTCTAGTTAAAGATACAATAGAGGTAAACATCAAGATTCCATCAGACCTAAAATGGATACAATTAGGTGTGTCCCTCACTAAGGAGGAATGTGAAGTCTTTACAACTCTATTGAGAGAATTTATAGATATATTTTCATGGACATATTCTAACATGCTAGGTTTTGACACCACCTTGGTTTTACATCACCTTGTGATAAATCTTGATGCCAAACCAGTTAATCAAAATCTATGAAAGACACATCCTTGAATTTTTATATTAGTAAATAAAGATTTGGAAAAACTCCTAGAATCAAGATGTATTTGATCCATTGACTACCTAGAATGGATATCTAATTTTGTACCTGTTAGCAAAAAGCCTAAAAGAATCAAAATTTGTACTAATTTTTAAGACAAAAAAATATTACCCAAAAGATGACTTTCCATTGCCTAATATTCACATGATCATTGACTCCATGGTGGGTTATGAAATGCTTTCACTCATGGATGGTTTTTTCAGGATACAACTAGATCAGAATAGCACCAAAATACCAACATAAAATAGCATTCACCACTCCATGGAGAACATTTTTTATCAAGTAATGCCATTTGGTCTTAAGAATGATGGAGCCACATATAAAAGAGATATGACTATCATATTACATGATATGATGCATGATATTATTGAAGATTATGTTGATGACATACTAGGCAAATCAAAAACTAGGGCTAACCATCCAACAGTGCTATGTAGAATATTTGAAAGACAACATGAGTACAAAGTTCAATTAAATGCAAAGAAATGTGTGTTTAGAGTAACCTTAAGAAAGTTACTTGGATTCATTATGTCTTGTAGGGGCATTGAAGTCAATCCAGCAAAGGTTCAAGCTATAATAGATATGCCACCACCAACTAATTTGAAGTAGCTCTTTAGTTTGTAGGGCAAGATCTAGTCAATCCAATTCTTCATATCTCAATTAGAAGATAAGTGTCATCCATTTACACATATTTTAAATAAGTGAGTTACATTTTATTGGGATGATCACTACCAAATAGATTTTGAACAACTCAAAGGCTATCTAGCTAATCCACCTTCTTTGTTACCTCATATGCTGGGAAATCCATTCTTGTTGTATTTATCAACTATCGATAATGTCCTGGGGGCACTTTTGGCTCAACATGATAACAATGGAAAAGATCATGTAGTGTAATACTTAATCCATACTTTGGTTACATATGAACATAACTATGCACCTATTGAAAAATATTGTCTAGCCATGGTCCTTATAGCTTAAAAACTGGACCGTTACATGTTAAACAATAAGACTATGGTCATTTCAAAAGTAGATCCACTCAAGTATATACTATCTAAAATATATTTACAAGGTAGAATGGCCAAATGGATCATGATTCTTAGTGAGTTTGACATAGAGTATCTCAATTATAAGGCAATAAAATGGTAAGTCCTTATAGATCAACTTGTTGAAGCAACCCTTGTAGACACGAAGCCACTCACATTCTAATTTCTTGATGAATCCATAATGACCATCATTGACACACCTCTTGAGGAGTAGTAATGGAAGCTATATTTTGATGGATCATTCACAACATATGGATTAGGGTTAGGCCTCTTATTTATTACACCATAGGGGGATCTAATCCCTAAGTCATTTAGGATCAGCTTCCATTATACCAATAACATGGCTTAATATGAAGCACTTGTTACTGTAGACACCTAAATCTAGCCACCAATAACCTCCAACCAAATTTTTGGCTAATTTCCACCCAAAATGCACAATTTGGCCTAAAAATACTAAAACATGCTAAATGATGTGAATTGATGTATTAAAGTGTCAATTTTGGCCAATGTATCCATAAATGAGGCATTGAAATTTATGGGCTAGCTAACTTTGATTAGATCATTCTGATTCAAAATTCTAATTTTGCACCTAAGTGCTCTAAATTTCTCTTTCCTATCAAATCTCTTGTACAAGATGTGTGCCTTTTTTATTTTCTATTTTTAATATCCTAAATGGGATAATAGCTCCAATGCATCTAACATTTCCTTCCAATTCCAATCTAGTCAAATTTTAGACCAATAGCAAGGCATTCTAATCAATCTAGGTAATTTGTGCACAAAGTTCTTAATCACACTTAAGAGATAATTAAACCAAATTAAGGCCTAATTAATAAATCCATAGAAACTTGTTGAATACTTTATTTCAGAAATTAATATTGAATATCTATATCATTAGGTGACCTCATTTTTTGAGAAGACATCCCTAGGCCATAAATGCCATAAATATCAAGATTCACGCCCTCCATGCCTCATCAATGCCTTCCATGATTCTCTCCATGTCTCTTAATTTCCCATTATTATAATGTCATGATGAGGATAATTACAAAATTAATTTCAAAAATTGAATTAATCCTCAACCACACATCTTCATCTTAGGATGGATGATTTAGGTTGATTTTAGACATTTACAAAAATCTATAAATAAAAGGCCATGAACATCATTTCTAAGCTATTTTGGTGAAAAGTTATAATGCACAAATATCTTCAAGAATAAATTTTAACTAGTGTTATCATGCCTAATTGATTCCAAGCCTAGCCAATCCATAAGACAAAGGTGCCAAGGAGAGATGGAGGTATCCAATCTTCCATTACCAAGGACTTCATGAGCACAAGCTAAGCAAGCCACCACTATAAAGGCATTTGGAGAATCCAAGAAAGGTGAAGGAATTATTGTGTTATATTCCATACTTTTTTATTGTGTTTGTCTTTTTTTGGTTAACTAAGCTCTCCCTAGTGTCTAGGCCTAGAGATGTTATGCTATTAGTGTGTTTATTTAATTTTGTTTTCATTTTGGAACTAACATCATACTAACCATCCTATCTTGATTCAAATTCATATATCACATAATGGCATGCCTGGTGGGACTAGATGCATCTCACACATGAATAAAATCATTTTTCAACTTTAAAATATTCATTTGGACCTTTAAAACTCTTGAAAATTGATTTTCTAAGTTTATTTTTCCATTTTTATTTGCCATGGTTTTACACAATAAATGACATCATCAAGTAAGACTAACATCAGTTCCATATCTTAACTGATGTTATAAAAAAATGACATCAGTTATATACCTATCATTAGTTACATTGGCATAATCGATGTCAGTTAGATAATTGACATCGGTTAGAAAATGTCACCATCGTCAGTTATATAAACTAACATTGGTCATTGTGTTTTTCTTAAAATACAAACCCAATAGCTATTTTTCCAAAGTTAATTATTTCAAAACAAAAAGAGATTCAAATCTAAAGGACATGTTGGCATTTTTGCTACAAGATCAATCTTGTCATTTGACAAAAACATGTATAGATCACCTTTTGCATGCTTAAAAATTAATTAGGAACTTTGTTTTGGTGTTTAAATTTTTTAAATATTTATGATAAATTCTTTAAAAGTTTGAAACTAAGACCAAGGGTTCAAATGAACACCACCTCACTTTCATTTAGGCTTAAAATTGAACATACTTGTCAATTCTTGTTTGCAATAGTTGTTTAGATTAAATCTTTTTTTAGCAAAAAGAGGAATGTTGCATGTATGCTCTTCCATTTGTCCCCTATAGGGAACCCTTAAAATTAAAAGTGCCATTCCTATTATAAATAGCCTATTCCAAGGATTAGAAATAAAGTTGTCTAAAGCATTCCCCAAAAACTCATCAAAGTTTGGGTGACCTTGAAAATGACCCTAAAGTCTTTCTATTTCATGCTTTCTTTATTTTTATGAAAACTTGGCTTGAGAGGGGGACTTCATCACCTCCAATAGGTTCTTTAAGGAAGCTTTGACCCAGGGTTTCATCTCTTGACATTGACTTAATTTATCTCCTTTAGAGTTGCACACAGGATGTAGTGGCACTTTGGACATCACACTACACTAAGCAAACATTAGGATGTAGTGGTTACAAAAAGGACTAGACCTTTTTGCAATAAGCCAAGTGATACAAACCCAAAATTTGTACTTTTATTATACATTATTTGGCATGAAATTCATTTTGCAATTGATTCCCCTAGATTGTTTAGAAACTTGTTAGATCTTAGACAAATCCCCACTTTTCATGAAAGTATTGTTGGTGCAAGGTGCACCTCAAGGTCCATGTTATATTATTGTCATTTAAGAGAAAGGGAGGTGTAAAAGCCCTACTATCTAATGCACATTTACTTTTTGATAAAAACTTGAAATCCTCTCAAATGACATATATTGACATATTCCAATAATACTAAGTAACCTTGTTAGTTTAGGATCTAAGAGAGATTAATTAGTTAGTCTTGTCCTAGATTAAAGTCTTGTTTGAAGTTAAAACTTGGTGTAAACAAACAATCCAAACCAAACACATAGTCCGATTTTTCCTTTGAATAAAGAGGCATTATGTTGCCCACATGAGATCATAAATTTGCCTTGTTCAAAGTTCATCAAAAGCTTGAGAGTCATATCATCCACTTTGGCAAATATATGCTACCCAATTGAGTCTAGACCTTTACCAAAGTTGTTTAAGTCCTTCACTTATAATCTAAATTCAAAATTTCACCTTTTTAAGTTCATAGGGTTGATGTGTTAAGTGGGTTCACCATTTTCACTAAACTTAATTGAACTTAGGTTTAATTTCCAATTTGGGTTGAAGGCCATTTAAGACTCATAATCATTATCATCACTTGATAGACTTATTCAAATTTGTGATAAACACTTTTACTTTGAGTCTATGCACCATAACATTTTGAATCAAGAAAAGTAGTGTTATGCTGTTAAAATTGTAGGAAAACATCTTTGAGAGTTTTTTTGAAACAAACCTTTTTGTCACACCTTTTGGGTAGTATAGCATCATTATGCTACCCAAAACATTTAAAATATTGTTTCATATACCCTCTTACATAGAGTTTCAAATTTGATCCTACATTTTTAGACCAATCCAAGTGTACTTTTATGATCTTTTGTCTAAAATAGTATAACTTTTCACTTTTATCTAGCTTGTTTGTCAAAAAAACGAAGTTTTATACAAATTTTTGTCAAAAAATAAACTATTTATAAAGTGCCTTTTTTTCATACCTTATACCTAGTTGATCAAGTTCATATCCAAAAATCAAATGCCTAGCATTTTCTAGAAGTGTTTCAAATCTATTAGATTAAAACTTTCATTTATTTCAAAGTCTAGCTTTTGATGCCATTTGGCCAAGAGTCCTAGTGCATTCCTTGTTTGAGCCTAGATTTTGACTCCACATTTGGCCAAAAGACCTAAAAACTTTTAAATTCCTAGATTAGACTGATTTGAAACATGTTAAACTTAGAGTTTAGCATTTTGATTTTTGGTCCATTTACTTGCTTAGCTTTATGTGAATAGTGAAACATTATATACTTCACACTAGCTTGTTTCCCCATAGAACTTTTCATAAACCTTTTGTTCCTTTTGATGAATCTAGACCAAGTTGTAACATCATCTATTTTAGACATTGTCTTTTTAAGATTGTGTAGAACTCTTTGACCTTTTATCACAAAAGCATTGACTATGGATCCCAACATGTATTCCTATACTCATAGTGGACTCATGTGCAATCTAGGCATTAGTAATGTAGTTGCATAGGAATAAATGGTGCAAGACCCCTATGCTAATAATATTTATTATGAGATGGATTCTTATCCCTATTATAATACTTAATTAGGGGCACAAAGCCAATATCCATTGGCTAGCTATCTAGTTAACACACCACCTTATTCAAAACAAGACCAAGAGAAAATCATATAATACCTAGCTACAATGGATGAGTTAGTACTTTGATAGTTGTATTATACTAATATGGCTTCCACATATGATCCATTTTTATTTGAGTGACATTTTTTAGAGAACAAAGATGAGATTTTGGTTAGAGCCATAGAGGCAGGGGCCAAGTTTATAGCAAACTTCCCCCATGAAAATTTACCAAGTCTACTAAGAGTGCCCCACAATATCATTTAAGATCAACGTACTTCTTCTAGAAATCCTATGGCTCTAGTCTAAACAACATATCAAGACCAAAATATATTTAAGTCGAGGCAAAAACATCATGGAAGATCACTTTAACCAAATGCAGATAGCATTTCAAACCTACCTAAATCTATCACGTGATTTCAATTAGATGAACATGATAAGTAAGCCTCTTATTGACCTAGTTCCTTCAACATGAGTGTTGATAGAGTTAACAGGGCAAGAGAATCTAAGTTCCAACCCATTCATATAAACCACTTCGATAGATAACTTGATACATATACCCATTATTGAAGAAGTGTCTTTGGCCTATACATAGAATAGTGAGACAAACATAGTAGACAATGTGCAAACAACATCCAATCCTAATCAAAGTGGTACTAATGTGAAAACAATTAGCCAACAACATGTACCTATATTTAAGCCTATAAATAGGTCATCATACTAGGAAGTAGGAGTTTATACACCCCAACCTCAACCAACTACTTCCTCAAGTGTACAACCTATGGGATTAGGTAATTAAACAATGGCTAATGTCATGCCTTAATGATAAAATATGATGAACCCTACTCCTCCTCAATAAGTAACAAGTAGTATTCCACAACAATAGGCACAATATAATCTATCAATATAATAGAGGATAAATACATTGCCACCTCAATCAGGGGCAACTAATTTTCCATCTCACCAGGTAATGATGAACATACCTCTTCAGTCACAGACTAATATGCCAATCCAAAACCAAGCAATCACTAGTCAAAAATATGCAAATATTTGTCAATAATAGATGTCAAATTTGTAACCTGCTTTCACTTCCTCATAGGGATACATGCAACAAAGAGGTCCCCATGTTCCTTAGGTACTTATTAGACAACCATTGGCTCAAAATATGCCATAAATATAGAGACAGGGTCTTGGTCCACTAGTTCCCACTCAACAACAAGGTTTGATTAGTCGATAGCATGTCCCTTTTTAACCACAATAGGCACAATATAGTTATATCCCTCCATCCCAACCATAAAATCCTCTAATGCAAACCTTTATCACCAACCCAAAATAGAATATCACACAACTAATTATGCAATTTCAAGTACATCTTAATCCACGTATGTGTATTCTTAGTCCATTCTCCAACCAAACCAATGTACCCCAATAGGTATCTCCATCATACCCTAGTCAAAGTGTTCCACTTGTGACCTCCCAAGCATCTACCCAAATTCTACTTCATACTAATATTCCTTCTAGTTTCCTATCCCAAGAATTATAATAGATGAAGGATGCAATTGTTGCCATTCAATCTAGTAAACAAACTAAAAAGTTCAAATTGGATGATTTATGTTCCTATCCATTCAACATAAATTATTTTTAGATACCATTTCCTCCAAGATATGAACCACTAAAATTTGATAAATAAGAAGGGAAAGGTGACCCTAAGGCTCATTTGACTGAATTCTTTGTCGCATGTCAACCAGTGGCATATAGTGACATATACCTTTTGTTTTCATTTCCAAGAAGCTTGGCTAGACAAGCCTTGGAGTGGTTTTTAAAGTTGCCCAAAAACTTAGTAATGGATTTTGATGATCTTTTTGATAAGTTTGTGTAATAATTTTCCTATAATCTCGAGCATAAGATATCATTAGTGGATTTAATGCAAGAAAATCAAAAAGTCAGTGAGAGTTTTGCAAGTTATTTACAGTGATGTAGAGCCCTTGTAATCTATTTCACCCATAGTTTACCAGATAAATAATTAATCTCTATGTTTACCAAAAATTTGCATATTGAGATAGCTTACCATCTAGAACTATAGTGTGCACATACATTCAAAGAGATCATTAATAAAGGTTTGTTGATCAAGCCAACGCTCATCAATAAAGGAGTCATCAAGCTTAATTCAAATAATCAAAATCAAGATACCAATCAGGGAAATGACTAACATCCCATTCAAGTGCCAACATCACAACCAGCATAGACCAATAGCTAAGAAAGATCAAAGCATTTAAATCATAATAAGAATGTTGTGAGAAATGGAATAACTAAATCCCATCATGTCCAAATGGTGCAAACATCATCTACACCATCTTTTCATCTTACTCCTACTCAACCAATGCTACAAGCACAACAACCAAAACCTACATAACAAATACAACAGCCTTTACCATTACAAACCCCTCTTCCTAGAAGAATTGTGCCTACACGTCATGTCTTTAGTGACCTAGGAGAACCTATTGAGTCTATATTTTACAAGCTTGTTATTACTAATTTGATTAGTTGGCCTATACCAAAGCATTATCTGCAAGGCACTCCTTATCTTTATTGGTATTGTGAAAATGAATTCTATGAATATCATCAAGTCAATAGGCATAATCTATGAAGATGTGTCCAAATTAAGCAATTAATTGAGAATATGTTGGATAATGGGGAGATAACATTAGATAATGGTTCTTCCACTTTCAATCAAACTCTTGGGATTTATTAAAACCCCTTTCCCCAACATAACAATCAGTAGCATCAAAATAATCAACAATACCAACAATGACAGCTAGTGCAGTAGCAAAATCAATAGTATCAAAATCAAAGGCCAAACCAGTAGAATCAAAAAAATCAATAGTAAAACCCACAATGATATAAAAATGGACAAAACAAGGTCAGATTGGTAGCAACCAAGAAACCTACCATGTAATTTCACATGACAACAATAGGGTTATAGGTCATATTTCAAGGAGTAGCATTAATACCATCTCCATTAATACTAGACCAAATATTAATTAGCCTAGACCATTACTAAATAATAATGTTCAACCAAATTATGTGGATAATATTTCTTTGACCTAAGAGTGCATATAGGCAATCTAGAAAACTAGGACTTCCCCTTTTGGACCTTATATTGACAATTTTCTCTTACCATGTGACCACATACAAGTGCATCACCAACCGAGTCTTGTCATGTCTGATCCCAGACCATTTCTAACATCGGTTAACAATAATGGTCCAGTATTTAATCCTGATTATGCAATCACAACTTAGAGGTTGAATATTACCATCCCAAGTACATAACCATCTACCACTTTGCCTGTCATCCAACTAACTATTCAGCCTTAGAATAAACCATTCACTACTGACTAAGACAAGAAATTTGATATTGTGGAACAATTATATAAGACACTAGCACAAATTTCTATTTTAGATTTGCTACGAACATCAATAATCTGTAAGAACATCTTGAATGATTTTTTTACCCAATCCACTATTGTTAGTGACATATCCCCTCATAGATTTCAAGCTTTGGTTAGAGACCTAGCTCCAACCCAACAAGTCACATTCAACCAAAGTGATATGTCTTCTCTTAGCTTGCTCCATAATAATTTATTATACATATAAGTCTATATAAGATGGCATAAAGTGAAATGTGTCCTTATAGACAATGGATTTGGCCTTAACATAGTGTCTCTCAAGCTCATTAAGCTTTTTGGGTACACAATAGTAGATCTCCAGCTAGAAACAATAACTATCAAAGCCTATTATAATCAAGAGAGAGAATCATAAGGCAAAATTAGTTTTCTAGTTATCATTGGACCTTTGACCCGTGATACACTTTTCCATGTGCTTGATCTTGAGTTATCATATAATATGCTTCAAGGTAGGCTTTAGTTATATGAGATTTGTGTAGTCCCATCAATGTTGCACCAATGTATCAAGTTTTCCCACTCAAAGATGGAAGTGAATATTCTATGAGGTTTACACCCATATGAACACTATAAGCATCTTGAGGCAAAATTTCAAAGCTATAATTATCAGTACAACATGAATCCAAGTTCCAAGTAAAATAAAAGAAAAGATATACATATCGATCCTTCACTAGATAATTACATAGATCCTAATACCTTAGATTCCCTTTCCCACATGCCACCTCTTGAAGCTTCTAATCATTTCATCATTTTAGATAATAGACTAGGAGAGTATGTGACCCATGACACATTTCATATTGTCAATCTTCCTCAGAATATGAAAACCTTTGGGTGACGTAAAGTCATCTCACATATGCATTGGCAACAAAAGAACAAAGATAAGGGACCTATTACATTTGTAATAGTATCTAACCTAGGACCTGACCCTCTTGAAGGGGATGAATCATGGTTATGCAATGACAACCAAGCTAATTGTTATAAAAATGCAAAATATACTATTCCTAATAGGATCATAAAGTGTCACAATTATGAAGGAAGAGGCCTCAGACTAAATCAGCAAGGAACAATTGAGCTAATTTCCAGAACTAAGTATAAAAGACCTTATGGACTTGGATTTAAACCACCTAAGGGTGACCTCACATATCTTATTCAAACTCCATCATCAGTGACTAGTGATGATGATGCTGATAGCAAAGCAGAGTCTGATCATAGCCTCACTTTTGAAAACCTAGCTGAAATCAACCTGTTTGATAAAAATACCATTTGTATCCTTACCTTGGCCATTCAACACAACCCTTTACCATTATATTATCCCAAACTGATATATTGGGACCAACAAGAATCTAGTATGCCAATTGATGAGTTCTAGAATGATGAGGCATTCTATGATTTCATAGGCCTTAGAGACAATATTCCATTAGGAGATCACAAATCAAGATGCCAACACCAACCATTTTAAAGAAACTCCATAGTTTACAAGGTAAGATCTAGTCAATCTGATGCTTCATCTCTTAGTTAGTAGAAAAGTGTCATCCATTTACATAGCTTTTGAAGAAGGGAGTTGCATTTCACTAGCATGATCACTGCCAAATATATTTTTAATAACTCAAAGACTATCTTGTTAATCTACCTATTTTATTATCTTCGATGCCAAGAAAGACATTCTTCTTATACCTATCAGCTACTGACCATGCTCTGGGGCCACTCTTGGCTCAATATGATGATAATGGAAAGGAGCATGTTGTATACTACCTAAGCCGTACCTTGGTTACATATGAACATAACTATGTACCTATTGAAAAAGCTTATCTGGTTATGGTCTTCATAGCTCAAAAATTGTGTATTTATATTTGAATAATAAGACCATGGTTATTTCAAAAGTAGATCTACCCAAGTATCTACTATCTAAAATAGCTTTGAAAGGTATAATGGCTAAATGGATCATGCTTCTCAATGATTTTTACATAGAATATGTCAATCAAAAGGTAATCAAGGGACAAGTTTTTATAGATCAACTTGTTAAAGCACCTCTTAAAGACACACAACCACTCATGTTTCATTTTCTTGATGAATCTATTATGGCCATTATTGACACACCCCTTAAGGAGCATCCCTAGAAACTATATTTTGATGGTTTATTTATTGTGCATGGATTGGGGGTAGGCCTATTATTTATTACACCATAGGGGGATTTAATCCCTAAATCATTCAAAATAAACTTTCCTTGTATAAACAACATGGCCAAGTATGAATCACTTGTTGCAAGACTTTGAAAAGTAGTGCATTAGAGCATATCTCATCTCTAAGTTTATGGTGATTCTCAGTTAATCATCAATCAGGTTATAGATAATTTTTAGACCAAAGATGACAAGTTGGTTCCATGTAAAGCCATGGTTAACACTCTTAAGAAACAACTTGCCAACATTTATTTTGAGCACATACCAAGGGCTAGTAATAAAACTACAAATGCCATGGCTACTATTGGATCTCTTATTCAAAAAATAGATAAATCTAGAGAGTATTATTTCTTCATCAAGAATTTATCAGCACTAGCTCATGAACCTTCAACTGTTGCCATGATTTGTGATATTATTGTTCCTAATTCTATTTGGTACTCAGACCTTTATAAATACCTTCATGACCAAGTTATACAACCTAACATATCTCTAAAATAAACTAAATCCTTCATTCATCATTCCACTCATTATACTTTACTTGGATCCACCCTTTACCATCATAGTTTTGATGGAACTATGCTTCATTGTTTAACTTTGGTAGAGTCTACACTAGTGTTAAGAGAAGTTCACGAAGGAGTATGTGGCGCTCATTCTAACAGGGAAGTCCTATCTAAAAATCTTTGTGTTTTAGTTATTATTGGCCTAAAATGGATGTAGATGCCACTGCATATGTAAAAAAGTGTGACAAATGTCAATGGCATAATAATCTAATTCATGCCCCTATAAAAACTTTGAAAATGATGTTGACACCATGGCCATTTTCTACATGGGGACTTGACCTCAGTGGAAAGGTTAACCCCACTTCATCTGATGGCCATAAACATATCCTTACCACTACCAAATATTTCATTAAGTGGGTTGAAGTTATACCCCTCACTTAGGTGATTGTAAAGAAAATTTCCAAATTCATTTTTAACCATCTCATTTGTCAATACAGTATCCCCTCTAACATTATATTTGATAATGAAGGATCATTCAAGAACAAGGATGTAGACCAGCTATATAATGAATACAACATCACACAACATTTTTCTATAACATATTACCCTCAAGGTAATGGCCAAGCTAAGGCATCTAACAAAACCATTATCAATATTCTCAAAAATATTGTCAATGATACTGGTCATGATTAGCACTTAAAAATATTCCTTTCCCTTTAGGCATAACATACTAATCATCTTACCCCCATAAGAGCCACTCCATACTCACTTGTTTATGGTATTGAATCCATCCTTCCCATTGAGGTCAAATTTCCTTCACTGCACCTCTCTTTCAAGCATGTCTTGGATGATCATGACTATCAAGTAGCCCACCTACAAGAGCTAGAAATACTTGATGAAAAATTCATAACTACGCTCAATAATCTTCAAGCATATTAACACTAACTCAAAGGCCACTATAATCAGTGTGTTAATTACAAAACATTTAAACTTGGTGATCTTGTTCTTAAAGAAAACTAAAAGAATACCAGGGCTGAGAATAAGCACAAAGGGAAATTCAAATGAAACTAGATAGGGCCTTTCATCATCACTATATATTATGGATACGAGCATACAGACTTACCACACTAGATGAAGATGAAATTCCTAAGCTGATGAATATTATTCATCTCAAGTGTTATTATGATTGAGTGCTAAGGTATATTTTTTGTAAGGACTATTTTAGTTTTGCCATTTTATCACTATCTTCTTTATAAAAATAGCATCCTTACCCATCCTCTTCACTATATCCATTTTCCATTTTTTTCTATCAACTTAGTGTGTTCTAAATCCTATCCCATTTGACCTTGGTTTTTGACATTCATCACACTTTTTCAGCATTGAGGTATCTGATCAGTTTCATCAGTTAGTTCTAGTACTTCAGATAGAGATCATATTTTGGGATAGTATGACAAAAGTTTTAGTAGTTACATCCTTTATTTGTTATTCCTTTCTTACCACTGATCTTTCTCCTAATTATAACTACCTTTGGGAAAATTAGTACCATCAATCTATGCCATTGTGTCCTAGTTATAACCAACTATGAGCAAACTAGGCAATATTAAGCCTTGATGTTCTGACTTACCACTTCCTATATCATACTATGATTTTTACCAACTATGCCTATTTTATTTGAATTGACTGCTATATTGGTTGCATTCCTCTACTAAAAAGGCAAAACTAAAGTGACTTGAGGTCCTACTATGGGACTATGTATGCAGTGCTTGATACTTGTTGATGTCATCTTAGTCACCCTTTTTATACACTCTCACTATTTTGTGAGAAACCTAAGCCACACTCTAACCATTTTTCAAGTAACCTAAGCCACACTCTCACTATTTTATGAGATTGAACCATTTAGTGTCTCATCATTCTCAATTGAGTTGAGATACTTTAAAAAATTCTAAACATATTTGTAAAATCATTAGAAAAGAATAAAAACATAGACCACTTCTTTGCCTTAAAGATTTTGAGAACATTATTGAGTTACAAGAAAATCACTTGTCATTTAGTTTCCCTATCCCTTTTGGCCTTTTATCTCACACGTTTGTCATTTTGCATGACCTTTCCTATTCTTCTATCACATCCATTCTATTTTTTTTACTCATTTTTCATATTTTTCCCATTTCTTGGGAGAACTACATTTGGCTTGAAGTTTTTTATTGTATATTGCATCCATAAAACTATGTAGGCAATGTCCACTTGCCTAGTACATATGGAGATAGTTTAACCACCCCCTTCCTTTTCTTTTATTCCCCCATTTTGTTTATTTGTTAAGTTGTCACCTATTTTCTAGGGGTAATTTTTGTAAGGCTTCTATTAAGTGTTTCTTTATTATTTATTTGGCTATCTATTTGTTTGCTTTGATTTAGTTTATGTGTGTTCATTGGGTGATTCCTTGCCCACACTTACACTTTAATCCATCCCTATTTATATGTTTATATTGTCATCATGGTTTTTATCATTAGTGAATTGTTTTCTATTGAGTATTGGATTATGGGAGTCAATCCTCATGCATATTTTAGCCAAGTCCTCATGATGTTATACCATAATGCCTACTGACACTTGTTACAAAAAACATAATCTTCAAAAAGTCTATTCTACAATGGTGGCATGTCTTCGACATCAACATCTTAATTAAATCCCAATCATATCCTAAATAGAGTAATTAACCATGACATAATTTTAACCTTTATTAGTTCAGACATGCATCTCCCTACTAGTAGGTTGTTCTAATTCATCATTACCCTCTATGTTAAGTTATCATCATCCTCAGCTAATTTTATTATGTTTTCCATAATTGGGGTCCAATGATTATAAATGCCTATGGCAAAATCATTGCACATCATCCCACTTGCATTTGTTAATGATTATAACCACCTGTGGGGAAATCATTGTGTTGTCACCATTTTACTTTTTCTACCCATACAGGAGCATGTTGTTATCTTGTTTGTCTATCCTAACTAGGGTAGCTCCATCTTCTCAATGATTATAACCACCTTTGGTAAAATCATTATGTTATCATAGCACATTACCACTATCAAGGTACAATGTTTATAACCACCTTTGGGCAAACCATTATTCACCATACCACTTGCATTCTCAATGATTTTGACTACTTTTTTAGTCTAGTTCTATTTTTCACCCCATCATCTTTCCTTTATTTGGTCCCCTCACTTTGTTTCTTTCTTTTTAAGGGACTATATGTTGACCTACTTATGCCAACCGTTCCCTCAAGGGGGCATCATACAGTTAGTTTATCATCATTACATTTGTAGGCATACAAGACCTTTTCATTCTTTGAGAAGATGTTACTATGCTTATAACTTGTAATGCCTTCCCAAATAGGGGAAAATTATAGACACCTAAATCTAGCCACTGATAACCTCCAACCAGGCTTTTGGCTAATTTCCACCCAAAATGCATAATTTGGCCTAAAAACACTAAAACATGCTAAATGATGTGAAATTTATGTATTCAAGTGTTGATTTTGGCTAGGGTATCCCTAAATGGGGTAATAAAATTTATGGGCCAGCTAACTTTGATCAGATCATTTCAAGTCAAAATGACAATTTTATATCTAGGTGCTCTGAATTGTTCTTTCCTATCAAATCTCTTGTATAAGATGCATGCATTTATTATTTGAAATTGGTAACATCCTTCATAGAATAAATAATATAATTCATCTAACATTTCCTTCCAATTCTAATCCAGTCAAATTTTGGACCAATAACAAGGCATTTTGATCAATTTGAGTAATTTGTGCACAAAGTGCTTAATCATGATTAAGAGCTAATTAAAACAAATTAAGGCCTAATTAATAAATCCATGGAAACTTGTTGAATACTTTATTTTGGAAGTGAATATTGAATATCTGTATCATTAGGTGACCTCATTTTTTGGGAAGACATCCCTAGGCCATAAATGCCACAAATAGCAGGATTCATGCCCTCCATGCCTCATCAATGCCTTCCATGATACTCTCCATGCATCTTAATTTCCCCTTATTCTAATATCATGATGAGGATAATTATAAACTTAATTCCAAAAATTAAATTAATCCTCAACCACACATCTTCATCTTAGGATGAACGATTCAGGTTGATTCTAAACATTTACAAAAACCTATAAATAAGAGGCCATGAACATCATTTCTAAGCTATTTTGGGGCAAAGTTATAATGTACAAATATCTTCAAGAGTCCATTTCAATTAGTGTTACCATGTCAAATTGATTTCAAGCCTAGACAAGCCACAAGCCAAAGGTGCCCAAGAGAGATGGAGGTAGCCAAGCTTCCATTGCCAAGGACTTTATGAGCACAAGTCAAGCAAGACACCACTACAAAGGCATTTAGAGCATCCAAGGAAGGTGAAGGAATTATTGTGTTTTATTCCTTAATTTTTTTTTGTGTTTGTCATTTTTTTTGTTAACTAAGCTCTCCCTAGTGTCTAGGCCTAGAGATGTTATGTTATTAGTGTGTTTATTTCATTTTGTTTTCATTTTAGAACTGACAGCATATTAACCATCCTCTCTTGAGTCAAATTCTTAGATCACAGTTGTAAGGCTTCACCAAGTAGTATAATGGAATATATCTCATCTAAAGGTTCATGGTGATTCTTAGTTCATCATCAATTAGATTACAGACCATTTTAAGACCAAAGATGACAAGTTGGTTCCATATAAAGCCATAGTCGACACTCTCAAGCAATAAATTATTGACATTCAATTTGAGCATTTACCAAGGACTAGTAATCAAACTAAATATTCCATGGCTAATATTGGCTCTCTAATTTGACAAACAGACAAAGCTAGAGAGTATTAGTTACTCATCAAGAATTTGGTCACACCAACTCATGAGCCTTCAACTATCGTAATGGTTTATGATATTATTGGTCCTAATTCTATTTAGTATTTAGACCTTTATAACTATCTTCATGACCAAGTTATACCACCTAATCTATCCCAAAAATAAGCCAAAGCCTTTATCCATTACTCCACTCATTATACTCTTCTTGGATCAACCCTTTACCACTATAGTTATGATGGAACTTTACTTCATTGTTTAACTTCAGTAGAATATACACTAGCGTTATGAGAAGTTTATGAAGGATATGTGGAGCCCACTCTAGTGTGGCCATTCTATCCAAAAATATATTATGTACTAGTTATAATTAGCCCATAATGGATGCAAATGTAGTTGTATATGTAAAGAAGTATGACAAATTTTAATGGCATGTTAATCTAATTTATGGTCTAGCATAAACTCTAAAATTGATGTTGACACCATGGCCATTTGTTATATGGGGACTCGACCTCATTGGGAAAATTGACCTCACTTCATCTAATGGTCATAAACATATCCTTACCACCACTGAGTGTTTCACTAAGTGGGTTGAAGCTATACCCCTCACTTATGTGACTAGAAATCAAATTTCAAAGTTCATCTTCAATCATCTCATTTGCCACTATGGTATCCCCTCTGACATTATATCTAATAATAGAAGATCATTCAAGAATAAGTATGTTGACAATCTATGTACCAAATACAACATCACATAGTATTTTTATACAACATACTACCCTCAAGGTAATGGCTAGGCCAAAGCATTAAACAAAACCACTATCAATATTATCAAAAATATTGTCAATGATGTCGGTTGTGATTGGCACCTACAGATATTCCCTACCCTTTAGGCATACCATACCAATCATTTTACCCCTAAAGAAGCCACTCCATATTCACTTATTTATGGTATTGAATCCATCTTTCCCATTGAGGTTAAATTACCTTCACTATGCATATCTTTCAAGCATGTCCTAGATGATCATGACTATTGAGTATCTCACATGTAATAGTTTGACCTAATTGATGAAAAATGCATAGTTACACTCAAAAATCTTTAGGAATATCATAATTGACTCAAAGGCCACTACAATCAATGTGTCAAGTATAGAACATTTGAACTTGGTGATATTTTTCTTAAATAAAACCAAAAGAATACCATGGCTAAGAAGAAGAATAAAGGTAAATTCAAACCAAACTAGATAGGACATTTCATCATTACTACAAATTATGGATTATGAGCATACAAGCTTGTCACATTAGATGGAGATGAACTTCCTAAGCTGATGAATATTATTCACCTCAAGTGGTACTATGCTTGAGTACTAAGGTGTATTATCTATAAGGACCATTTTAGTTATGTCATTTTATCACTATTCTTCTTCATACAAATATAATTTTTATCTATCCTCTTATCCTTATCCATTTTACCATTTCATTCTATCAACCAAACATGTTATAAATTCTATCTACCTATCCCATTTTACCTTATTTTCAAAATTGGTTGTACCTTTTTAGCACCAAGGAATCTGATCAGTTTCATGAGTTGTTTCAATTACTTTAGACAGAGATCATATTTTGGAGTAGTATGATAAAAGTTTCAACAATTTCATCCTTCATTTGTTATTCCTTTCTTATCACCAATCTTGCTTCTAATTATAATCACCTTTAGGCAAATTAGTACCATTTATCCATGTCATTATGTCCTAGTTATAACCACCTATGGGAAAACTAGGGGAAACATTTGTTTATTGAGCCTTGACATACTAACTTGCCACTTCATATGCCATACTAAGCCTTTTTACCAATTGTTCTTATTTTGTTTGAATTGACTACTACACTAGTCAAATTCCTCTGCTATAAGGTGTAAATATAATGACTTGAGGTCCTACTCTAGGACTATGTAGGCAGTGCTCGATACTTGTTGAGGTTATCTCAATCACCCTTTCCATAATGATCTCATTATTTTATGAGTAACCTAAGTTTAAATGCTCTCATCATTTTACAAGCAACCTAAGTTTGAATGCTCTCATCATTTTATGAGCAACCTAAGTTTGAAGGGTCTCACCATTTTGTGAGAAACCTAAGTTTAAATGCTCTCACCATTTTTCAAGCAACCAAAGTTTAAAAGCTCTCACCATTTTGTGAGCTTGAACCATTTAGTCTCTCATCATTCTTGATCAAGTTGAGATACTTCAAAAATTTCAAAAACATTTGTAAAATCATTAGAAAAGAACAAAAATACTGACCACTTCTTTGCCTTAAGGATTGTAGGAACACTTACTAAGTTGTAAGTAAATCACTTGTTTCTTTGTTTCCCCATCCTTTTTAGCCTTTGGTTCTCATGCACTTATTTTTTTTCAAGACAATTCATATTCTTCTATCACATCCATTCTATTTATTTTCATCAGATATCACATTCTTCCCATTCCTTGGGAGAACTACAATTGGCCTAAAGTTTTTTATTGGATAATACATCCATGGAAATATATAGGTAGCACCCACTTGCCTAGAGCATATAGAGACAACTGATCCACCCATTCCTTTTCTTTTATTCCCACATTTTTTTCATTTGTTAAGTTGCCACCTATTTTTAGGGGCAATGTTCATATGGTTTTTATTTCATTTTTTGTTTGTTTGTCTCTATTTTGTTTTGTTTGTTTACTTATTTGTTTTCTTTTAGCATTATTGCATTGATTCAGTTTATGTCTGTTCATTGGGTGATTACTTTCCCACACTTATACTTTAATCTATCCATATTCATATGTTTACATTATCATCATGGTTTCTCTCATTGGTGTATTTTTTTCTATTAAGTATTGGATTACAGGAGTCAGTCCTCATGCATATTTTAGCCCAGTCCTCATGATGTTATACCATTATGCCTACCAAAATGTGCTACAAAAAACTTTAGCTTTAAAATTCTATTTAGCAATGGTGACATCAACATCTCTTTGGCACCGGCATCCTGATTCAATCCCAATCATATCCCAAATAGATTAATTAACCATGAAAGAATTTCAACCTTTATTAGTTCAGATGAGCAACTCCCTACTAGTAGGTTGTTCCAATTTATCATTACCCTATATGTTAATTTATCATCATCCTCATCTAATTTTATCATCTTTTCCATAATTAGGGTCCAATGATTATAACTGCCTATGGGAAAATCATTGTACACTATCCCACCTACATTTCTTAATGCTTATAACCGCCTTTGGGAAAATCATTATGTTCTCACCACTTTACTTCTTTTTCCCATATAGGGGCACATTGTTATCTTTTTTTCTATCCTAACTGGGGTAGCTCCATCTTCTCAATGATTATAACTACCTTTGAGAAAATTATTATGTTATCATACCACGTTGCCACTATTAGGGTACAATACTTATAACCACCTTTGGGAAAACCATTGTACACTATCCCACTTACATTCTCAATGATTTTGACTACTTTTTCAATATCATTGTGTTGTCACCCCATCATCTTTCCTTTCTTTGGTCCCCTTATTTGAATTTTTATTGAGGGACCATTTGTTGACCTACTTGTGCCAACCATTCCCTCGAGGGGGCATCATATAGTTAGTTAATCATCATTGCAATTTTAGGCATATAAGACCTTTTCATTATTTGAGAAGACATTACTATGATTATAGCTTGAAATGCCTTTCCAAATAGGGGTAAATTGTAGACACCTAAATTTGGCCACCAATGACCTCCAACCAAGCTTTTGACCAATTTCCACCTAAAGTGCACAATTTAGCCTAAAAAAACTAAAATGTATTAAATGAGTTTAAATTTATATATTCAAGTGACAATTTTGGCTAGAGTGTCATTAAATGGGGTAGTGAAATTTATGGGCTAGCTAACTTTGATCAGATCATTTCGATTCAAATTACTAATTTTGCACCTAGGTGCCTTGGATTACTCTTTTATATCAAATATCTTGCATATGACATGAGTATTTGTTATTTTATGTTGGAAACATCCTAAATATAAATATGGATCCAATTCATCTGACATTGACTTCCAATTCTGATCCAGTCAAATTTTGGACCAATAACAAGACATTTTGACCAATTTGATTAGTTTGTGCACCAAGAGCCAAAATTTGCACTAAAGTTGAATAATCATGTTTTAGGCTAATTAAACCAAATTAAGTCCTTAATTTAATTTTCCATGGAAATTTTTGAATAAATCTTTGTTTTAAATTTATTTCTATTAACTACATCATCAAGTGACATCATCATTGGGGTGACATCCATAAGCCATAAATGCATAAAATATCAGGATTATGGGTCTCCTATGCCTCATTAAGACCCTATATGCCTATTAAATACCCCTATATCCCAAATATTAATGTGGATATTTTTATAATGAATTTCATATTTTGATTTATTCATGGCCACACATCTCAATCTTGAGATGGACGGTCATGGTTGATACTCAACCAATCCAAAAATCTATAAATAGGAGGCCTTACATATTGAATTTTAAGATATTTTATGCCAAATTTATAATTACCAAATTCATTTCAAAATCATTTAATCTTAGTGTTATAATTCAAAATTATTGAACCAAGCCAATCCAATCAAATCCAAAGGTGCCAAGAGGAGATGGAGGTAGCAACACTCCATTGAAGAGACCTCTTGAAGCACAAGTTAAGCAAGCCAAAGAAGGAACCTTTTGGAGAAATAAATTATTTGGTAATAAATTGGTGTTTTTTGTTCATATTTATTATTTATTTCCATTTTTAGTTGTGTTCTCAAATGGCTTTCCCTCACTAAGCTCTCCTTAGTAACTAGGCCTAGAGATGTATGCTAGCTAGTGTGTTGGTTTTTTAATTTGATTTCATTTTGTCACTAACAATATAATATCAGCTCTCTTTATTCAAAATCATAGTTCACAAATATATCCAATAATACTAACTCTTCTTGGTGCTAAAAATCATCTCTGGGTGAATACAACCAATCACAAGGCTCAGTTTGCACTTAAGTTATAATTTAAAAAATAAAATTTTGATTTAAGTCAAAGTCAAGGAAAGAGATCAAATAAATATCTTATATCCCTCATACAACCTCCAAATGGATCTAAAATATCCCAAATAAGCCACTCATGAATGGATCACTCCTCAACTGTTAGATCGATTCAACCTTGACCATCAGATTTAGTTAAATGTGAATAAACCATAGAAATCATTATGGAATTAAATAAAGGATTCAAAACATACATTAAGTCACAAATTTATATTTTTCAATAGAAGGAGGAGGTGTTATAGGATTATGTTTCCATACTAATCCCTCATCTTCTTTCTCAGCCTTGAATGAATGTTATTAGTGGAGTCTCTAAGATTTTGATCCTTTTTCTAATTTTTTATTTTTAAAATCTATTTTAATACATGTATACATTATTTTATTTTATAATTACCCATAATTTTATAAATTTTCCAAGAGGTCTCAATCTCCTTCAGTTTCCAAAATGGTCTTAGAAGCTTCAAGCTTCTCCATAACCATTAATGGATGCCATAAGGTAAGATTTAAGAAAAAATTTAGTTTCAAAATTACAATTTGTCTAAAATTTAAGTGGACACAAAAATAATAGGGGTCTCATTTGGTTTAATGTGTTTTGGGCTTCCTAGGATCCCATGATAGACAACAAGGCCAAAAATAACCTCTCTAGGAAAAAAACAAGCACAAAGTGAAAACTATGAAGTTTCAAGTCCTAAAACTACTTTTATATGGAAGGGGGCCCCTTTTTTTCCCCCCACCTCTGAGCCTTTGGGTCTTCAAAATCATGTTTGGAAAACATGTCTACTAGGTTTAGAAAGAGGTATAAGGCACCTCTATGAAGAAATGTGTCCTAACTAGAAAATTACTTCATTATAGGCCTCAAAACTCTTTTATTGTGGAAGATAAAGAAAAATTTAGGGGAAATCCATTTTGTAGTCACCCTACCTCTAGGTCACTAACTCATCATATTCACTTATAAAAAATAGGTATCCAAAAAGAATTAGATTTTTTTTAATATTTCTTTATTGCAGGTAAAACTTTTTAAAAACATAAGTTTGAATTTGAGTAATATTATTTCTTTTAAATGAGTGGTGGTTAGTAACTAACTATTACATCCAAATCCAATGGATAGCAGATATGGTAGTTGTTTAGTATTAAGACAAATTGTGAGCATTAGTAAAAGTGCTAACCACCAAAACACAAATTGAGGCTTAGAACTTGAGCCTATACACTATCACTTAGGGCCTCCACCAAGCACTACATAGTTGCATGAGTGACTGTTGGCTAGGGTAAGAATCATGCCCTTCACCAAGTTGTATGTGATCTTCAAGAGGACCTATATGAAATAAAAAATAACCTATAGATAGGTAATTTTCAAAAAATCATAATTACAGTATCAAGGCTTGAAAATTATGAAACAAAAGTCAATGGGCTTATAAAATCCATAATCTCATCATAAATTATTTATAACCACCCAATACACCATTTTATGTGCCAAATAATTATATAAAGTGAATGAAATTTATATAGTAGATATAAAGAGATTTAGTGCAAAAACTTTAAAAATTAATATAAATTCATTCTAACTACAAAAATTATACCACAACTTGCATTAAATCCACTCCTATTTTACAAAATGAGTAAAAATGCTCTCAAGCAAGGCTTTATTTCCTCATATAGGCTCAATTCCCTTATTTAAGATATAATGAGAAGGTGGCATGTATCCCTTCCCATCCCTTGGCTCATGATCAAAAAGTCTTCCCTCTCCATAACTCCACTTACAAGCCCATGTGGGCAAGCAAGAAAGTCCATACCTCATAAATGAAACCACTAACCCATGACATAAATGGAACATGGGATGCCTAAAAATTCCTTTAGGGTTCCTATAAATACTATCCAACCTTCCTATTGGTCCAATGGCATAAAACTCAACACAAAATATCTAAGAACTACTTTATGTCACTCTCTAAAGTTGGTTATTCTAATCCATCCCAATTTTTAGTCAAATGGGACCACTTAAGTGGATTATAAAACACTTTAATAATTAAATAAAACTTAAGGATAACTTCTAAGGTTAATAATTAAAAGTGTGAATAGTATCCAAGAGGTAATAGTGTTAAACAATTTAAGGATGTCTACACTTCCAACTTGGTTCACAAATTAACAAGGAGTTGTTTGGATCATAATAGGATCAAGTAGACATGTCACCACTCCACTAATGATGTGTTCATGATAAACATAGTCCTAGTTATGTATTCAGCCTCCCCTCTCACATGAAAAACATTATGCACATAAATTTACATACCCTAGAAAGCCAAAGATACATAATATAAATTATATAAGTGATATTAATCCACACAACATACACATTATTTATCCAAGCCATCAAATATATGTGGTAATTAAAAAATACCAATCATCAAAATATATGTATAATTCAAATACATGCTTAATAATGATAGCTTTAATAGCATGAACTCAATATGCATCATAATGGAAAACCAAAATAGCATAAGTAAAATGGCATCACAATGCATATAATAATCATTATATAATATAAGCATATAAATATTATTTAATAAGTAAAACATAAACATCTCATAATATATATAATCTTTATCTCAAATATAGCAGACTAATAATATATCATATCTCAATAACACGTAAATCATAACTCAATAGGATGTGTGTACAAAAAATGTGTCTAAAGTAATAAATATAAAAATAGGGGTCTCATAGAGCCTCTTATGTTTATAATAAAAGTGGTTATTTTGTATCTAGCAATGGTTGGGAAGGAGGGTATAGTACTAGTTTCTTGGCACTATTCCCATTATAGATGACAAATTTCCTAGACCTATATCTAATATAAGCATCTTTTATGGCTATCCATGGTCTTCCAAGGATAAGGGGATACCCTATTAAATTATCCTTTGGCTATATGACTATAAATCTAGTTAGGTACTACCATGAATCAAAAAATATGCAAATGTCTTCAATCACCCATTTAGACCAAATAGTAGATTTGTCTACCATTTGGAGGACACTTTTGGAGTTTTGTGGAGACCTTGTAGCTTAATTTAAAATTTATAGAATCTCTTATATCAATTAAAGTGTCTTGTATGAGGATCCTTGTGATATTCACATCTACTACTGGACATTTTTAGGTTGGGGTATATAGGAAGAACAACGTTTCACAACATAAGATCAATCAACTTCTAAAAAAAGTGAAAATCTTGATGATATTAATTATTTCATCATCATTTCCATAAATAGAGATGTTTATATGGGTGATTTTGTAATTGCTTAAAATATTGATATATAAACACAAATATTTTTGAGCTACACCAAAAATAAAATTCCAACTCAGGTTCCTTCCTCAATTGAGTAAGTTGTTTAGGAAAATGAGGATTATAACTGTACTATTTAATGGGCTTGGCTTAGAATTGGGTTCATTATTGTATGATAAAGGATGTTTAATTATGTGTTTTAGATCCTCCTTATAATATTTTGTTATTATAGGAGTGGTTTGATTATGTATAATCTTGCTTGGGTGAAGTTGAACATTGTTCAACTCCATTTTTTATGTGGGATATGTCACCACATCATTATTAGATTCTAGTTGAGTTGGCTTACTATTTGGATTGAGTGTAGGTTAGGTAGGTATTTGAGGTGGGTGAGGATATTTTTGGTTTTAGGTGTTTATAATTAAATATTATTTTGGTTTCTACAAGAGGCCAAACTTTTTATTATTATAAGGTGGATTTGCCCTCCATTATTGTTACCATGGATTGGGGATATTTTTTCTACTACATGTTCTATTTTTAAGGTTTACACCCTTAGTTTGGGAGATATTTCTAATTAGATTGAGATTGGAAGTTTGGTTTTGGCCAAATTTGATTTCAGAGCTTCTGCCAATTGGTTTTAGATTGAGGGTTTATTGTGACTAGTTTTATATTTTTAGGTGGTATCATATTCCAAAGATTTGGTTTATATTAATTATTAGGAGAAGCATATACAAATTGACAACTAAAAATGAATAATATGGTGGCATACCTAATTTTTTTGGTCTATGTGACCATGGTTTGTATTGTGCCATATAGAAGACCTGATATTATTCTCATCTAATTGCATGAAGTTAAATTATTTCTAGACTCCTCTCTGTTATACTTTCCACTTTTTCCAAGTAGTTTAACATCAATAGTCCTCTTTCTTTCTTTCAAAATTAGGCTAATAGATTACCAGAGATTTATTTAATTCTTACTATTTACTTCATGCATGAAATTTTTTCAAATGTGTATCCATATGATTGATAATTTCCTACTTTATATTCTACAGTAGATTGCTAACTTTTGCCCATGAAAATCCATTGGTAGATTTAGAGGATGATACTAGTGATGTCCTATTTTTTATGGTATTTTTCATCAGAGACCTTAAGTAGGTTATGCATATAAGGGTGATATATTAAAATAAAAAATTTAAGACATCTCTTCTACCCATGAGATCCAAACCTTCCATACATTCCTCATTAAATCCATTCAAAAATATCAACTTGATAAATTATGCATCCAACTTATTTTGTTTATAATTTTGTAGGCTAAATAAGAATATTTCCATGAAGTATTATAATATATTATATTATTTTTATGACATATAAATTATTTTATCCACTCTATAATATTTTATCTAAAATAATCATGGTACTCAAAGAGGAATATCTCCTTCATATCCTTCCAATTAGTGACTATATTTTCTACAATCCCATGAACCATCATAGGGATGCATCCTCAAGAGTGGATGTAAATAATTTAAACCATTGGGCATATTTATTGTAGTCATAACTATGAAATAATATTTCAAACTCAAAAAATAATGTGTCACAATCATCACTTACCATTTCTCAGTAATTAAGAAAAGTAGAGATGAGAATGTTCTTCATAGGTGCATTACCTATGGGGTTGTTGATAAGACATTCAAAACTTGCGGTTTTAATAAAATAAGTTTCTTATTAAAGATCCCTAGTGATTTTTTAGAGTACTTTTATATAAGTGAATTTTTAAAACCACTCTTTGAATTACTTGCCAATAGTTTTTGCCCAAGATGGGTAGTGAATGATGGTTTTAGGTTTTTTTAGGGGAAAATAAACTCTTATAGCTAGGGGTGATGGATTGGAGTCTTCTATAAATTATTTTAGGAATTATAAAAACGTGTTCTCTTTATTATCTAATTTATTTGGTTTATCTATCATTTTAGGTTTAATATTTATTTTTGAATCTATAAGGGCTTAATATTCTCTCTTGGAGAGAAGCATAAGATAAAGTGAAGGGATTTGAATACTATAAACCTAAGTATAGGGTTCCCAAATTATCATTATTTTAAATGGTATGAAGATATATTTCTCAAGAGTTTGATGATATTATTACTACCTTGACTTATATTTCTCTATTAATTCAGCCAATAAATTCTTAGGTACTACCTCTTCTCATAAAACTTCTAGGGATAGGCCAAAATTGGCTATAGGTATACTCACATGACTTGTAGTAATTGTAGGTGATCCCTAAAAATTTTATTCTATAGAATAACTCAATATGTCATGTAATAATATACCTAAGTGATCCCTCTCATGCTATATTCACTTAATCAATCTTCCATTTTTATTGTTTATACCCTATCTTAGATAGGGTTAGTTTAAAAAAAAATGTTTTTTCTCCTACTTATACCAAAAAGAAATTAAATTATACTTGTATAGAAAAATATATATATATTTTTACTGAAATATTTTTTTATAGAAATCAATACAACAATTTCAAAATTTTCAAGATTTTATAAATTGAAACCTTCCTTAGAAATAATGCCAAAAATGTAGGGAACATATAATATATTGCTAATTTTTAGCTTATGGAATTCTCCTTCAAACTGAGAGGATAAACCCAAAAATGCAACCACATAACACATGAATTGTATGATGATTTACTTAATTTTTAACCCATGTACATATAATCTTGTAAATATTCTACATTGTATATGCAACACTAAACTACATGGAATACTAGGAGGCTAATACACACTTGCTAGAAAGTAAGCACACTTAAAAAAACTAAATGAGAGGAAGGTAAATTGCATAAAATTAAATGTTGTGTAAACTATAGAAAAATATATACTATTTTATACATGTAACATAACCACACAACATAATTGAAGCACACATAAACATTGAATAAAGTTACTATTAATTTAATTAACTATAAATTGGAAATGCATAAATTCACAAAATCACATATAAATGCAAAAAATTATATAACACAAAATAACCTAGCTAACAAATATGAAATTAAACCGCCAAATCTTAATAAGTGGGATATACCCCATTGATATTGGAGCCAAATTCCCTTCCTCACTAAGATAGGATTATATCAAAGCTATTAATATATATTAATCTTCTACTTGTATAAATAAATGAATTACTATAGGTTGGTTACAATTCAAACCATAATACTTTGTCGATCATTTTTTTTATTCACAATCTATTATCTTCTCTAGATAATCCTTGGATTTCTATCTCTTCCTTATATAAATAGGTTAATTTATTATTATATATATTCCAATCATTAAATTTTCAACCATAAAATCTTAATAAACTAAGAAACAAGAAAGACAACTTGGCTTAAAATTGTTATGGAAAAAATTGTCGGCTATGTTTGAAAATAAATCATTCATTTGTTATAATGAGAGAATTATTGAATTACACACATTTTTATATCCTATAAAGTTTTTATTTATAATCATGAAAATATTTCTATAGTAGTTATAGTTGGTAGTTCACTTAACTATTTATGCTTAGGCTATTGATATGGGTTGACATAACTAGCGGCTATGGGGGGTTCCACCATAGTTGTTACATGATTTTTAACATATAACCAACATATTATTTTCATGATCTTAGTCATAAAAACATTAAAATATAAAAGACATTAAATTACATTATAAAATATAGGAATAGTATATTAAACAAAGTTCAACATTGCATATATATACTATTCATATTATATGTGCATATTAGCAAAATATGAGTTTAAGGAGATGGAAATATTACAACAAAGGATCATTATGAAATAACCTAAGTAAAAATATGAATTTTATTTATAAGACTCATCATTGGTTGTGTAGGTTATGAACTATTATTACCATAAGTAACTCTTAATTTTATTAAAACATTATGAAATGGGTTTCTGAATTTTCTTTTTTAAACCATTATTATTTTAAATTTGAGTGGAGAAACATGAGAACCCCACTATCTCCATATAAATTTATAGACTAAGTTTTGTTTTAGGTGTTATCACAAACACATCACCCATAGAATCAACATATTAGTTTTCATGTGAAAAAAAAACATCACTATAAAGAGAGTACCTATGTCTCCCTATAATAATCTCAATATTCCTTTCTTGAATGTTTAGGATATCACCAACTAATCAAATTAATGTTATTAATACTTTATGTATCCATTGGATTATCATGCACTATCAGAATATGAAATATAATTGTGTATCTCTTAATTTATTTTACAAGATTTATATTAACTAACATTTTTCTATTTGAGTATGTTCTTCTTATCATAAACTAATTTCACTCAATAATTTTTTTTGGGATAACTCAATTATTAAATAATCATAAGAGTTATGCATTTTAATCATTTAATAGAAAATATTCATTTTTTTGGAAAGAGACACCTAACAAGGTTCTAATAGAATACCAAGCATTCTAATAAAGTATATCTTTTTTTTTTTACAATGATATTTACAATTTACCAAACCAATAAATTTTAAAGACCTTCATGACCATAATTTAGGATAAAAAAATTAACTAATTAGCCTTATTTATGGGTGGGAGAGTCTCTTAGTAATATTTGTATACACATAATATTTTTCAAATTTATCATTTACTGATCCTTTATCTCTTGAAAAAACATGTTGAATTTAAATCTCTCTAAGTGTATGCTTTAAAGGTTGCATCATTAAATGGGTGGGAAAGTCATTGGTTCCTTACAAGACATCTTATTGCCTATTTATTAGTCTTATATCCATTATAGTTTCTTCATATTTTATCCCTTAGGTTATCTCCTTATATTTTGTATCTTCTAGCTATAATAGGACCTATAATTTCCTACTATATCATCCCATTCAATGTAGTTTTATCTATCACCCATCCCTTACCAAATACATCAATAAAATTGATGCAATTTTGAATGTTTTTTTGAAATCTTTGTAACTAGGTCAGCCTAACCAACCTAGTTTGAGGTTAGTCAGCTCATTTAGGACTAAAACAAGTTGGCTGATGTTGTCAAATTTATATTTAGGAGGGATTAGGATCATTCACCACTATAAATATAAGTTAACATTTCATTATAATAATGAGAAACATTCATTTTCTCATTTTTATTATTCACACTTTTTCCTTATGTCTACATTTAGAGGAGTTATTTCATAGATATTATCTTGAAGGAAAAATTATCCTACAAAGTCTTGGATGTAATAGGAGTCCTTTTAGCCTAGATATTGATTCAGCCTTTGATATCCTTACAACCATAACAATATCTTTCAAATTACTATTATCGAAGGGGTAGATTGAGGCTTGATAGATCTTATTCAAGGAAAATATATTATAACCATAGCTCTTTCATTTGATGAATATAAGTTACATAATTACTTATTAATGAGTGTATATCTCCTTGTTTAAACTTTATCTACACTTAGAGTAGCAATAGGATTGTTTGACCTTTCCATTTATTTACCTTAGTAATCCTAGGCCCCCATTCACCTACCATGGATCCTTTCCCATTTAGATATGTTTCTAAACCTTCCTTCTTTACTTAAATTACTTGATTGAAATATTAGATTACTTAAATAATACACCTAGATAGGACTATTTCATTGTGTTGATTTCCTAGAGGTTTTGGAACCCTTTATCTTGATATTATTCTATAGGTGATCTTAGGTTTATAAATCCATTTGGTCATATCTCTATTCATTAAATATCATTTAACTCTCTTTAAGATAGTTGTAGGTCAATCCTAGATAATTTGTATACATTTTGGTGAACTTGATGTGAAGCTAACCATTACCTTCACTTCTTCAACAAAATTATTGAAAATATCAGTACATTTGTAATTATACATTTTTTTAGAAAACTATTTTGGCTAACATGATATAGTTTCATCTTTAGATCTATTTCTAGCCAACTGTATCGAATTGATTGATATAGTTTTGTCCGAGCCTTTTCACCAAATTTGTCTCTAATGAATTGTATTGAATAGGTTAATATATTTATTTTCAACCCTATTTATAATCAACTATATTGATCTACTTGATATAGTTCTATATTTATATATTCATTTCTTTCTAAGCCTTTTTTATTCAACTTCATTGATCTATTTGATTTAGTCATGTATTTCAATTATTTTTAGTAAATTGTTTCGATCTATTTGATTTAGTAATTTAACTATATTTATAAAAAAATTTACATAGAATCTATCAATCGACTCAATATAATTTTGTAAAGTGTGTATAACTACATTAGCCATCACCAGTTATATTATATTTGTTTAAATTTTCAAACATAAGAAAGAAAAGTAACTTTTTATTTCAAAATTTAATCACACATCTTATTTCAATCTAGCTACATGTTTATTTCAATTCACTAAATGCTATAAATTGGTTTTTAATATTGATTTTTGATATTTATTTTCTATTTATTTGGCTTTCTCTAGAAACTTTGCTTAAATAGTTTTCAAATTATGTAGCTATTGTCATGAAGGGATATATGGTGTTATGTTTACATTTCTAATATATTGTTTATAGACATCATGGCATGAAGAGATTTCCCCAATACTCATAGCCATAGTAAAGAGATAAACATATACTTTATTTTTTATTTTCCCCATGGTACATCAAAAATGCCTAGGATTCCCTTTATATTGAACTCTAGAAAAACATCCATATTTTTAATTCTATAGTGAACCAGTTAGGAGTTAGCACCAAGAAGTTAATCCTAACTTAACCTCAAAACTGAGTTTAGTGGTCTATGGTCATGGTACTTCTTCCATATTTAGTGCTCTAAAACATTGGGCCAACAATATACAATAGATGAGTTAGTATCTATGAGATCCTTAAAAAATTAAATACTTTAATACATCTACCTAATTTATTCTCATAAAAATAGTTAGCAAAAATATCTAGATTTCAATTTTATGCTTGCTATTGTATTTTTTATTTTAGACTATATCAACCAGCATCAATATAGTTCTATTATGTGTGTTGTACCAACATTGATATAATTACCTATATGTAAAGACTACATTGAACAACTTGATATAGTTTAGTGTGTCTGTTACCCTAGCTGCATAAAATAGATCTCAAAATTCTATTTTTATGTATCCCATCCCTCTGCCTATGTGATTGTATCAAACATCTTGATATAACTCATTTTTATTCTATTTTATCTAGGCATTTATTTCATAGACTACATCAAATAAATCAAAGTAATATGTTTAAGTTTACTTTAAATTATCCTAGATTAGACTACATCTACTACCTCAATATAGTGTGTATCTCATTGCATGTATATATGATTATATAAAGTATTTTGATATAATTCAATTCTAGTCTATTTTATATCTTTTCCACCAAACTATATCACACTATTTGATAAATTATCTTTCTTAACTTCTTGTTTACTAAACTACATTGAACTGGTCGATATAGTTTAATCTCCCTAATTTATTTCCTAAACTTTAATGATTTTGTGAATATGATTATTTTTTTGTAATTTATCTTCATTGGCTAAGCCAATTCAGTTTATACCTCAATCTTCCATCATATAGTATATCTTATATGATTTTGAATAAATAACATAGCACAACATGATGAATTGATGAATTTGACTAACTCTAACAAATTTCAAAAATATTATTTTAACATTATCAACAAACAAGATAAAATAAATATTCACACAACTACTAGGACCACCAATTAAAATGCACTCCCTATTTTATGACCTCTTATAAAGGATGACAGTGTTCTTATGTATACTACTAAAATGATCCTCTTCATTAATTATAACACTCAAAATAGGGGCAAGGATCATATGGTAATATATAACCTCATGATGGGACCCTACATAGAATGTACCACTTCACCTACATATAACTTTTCTATAGGACTTAAAAAAAGTCAATACACAACTTATTGCATTAATTCTTCTTTAAAAATGTTTGGTATTTACACTAACATGGTAGGTATTTCCTTTAGTATTCCTACTCAAAGTGCCCATATTAATAATCCTATTAATGCTACCACCAGTGCATCTCAAGCTACCTCTATTAGTCAACTAGCTCTCAATACTAATCAAATCTTACTGCAAGGCATGAATCAAATGGATACCTTCCAAACTAACAATGCCAATAAGATGATACAAATGTAAAGTCAAATCTTTCAATTCCAAATTATTTCTCAAAAACCTAAATGGGGAGCACAAAATCTAAATCTCCCCTAGACACCCTTCAAGATGCACAAGGTAATATTATTCCTTAACCCTCACTCCTTAATAAATACATAAAGCTTATTCAAAATGAAGCATTAATTCCTCAAATTTCAAACATAGACATAGATAGTATCACTCTTATAATGGATCTATTGATCCTACTTTTTATTTTAAATCTTTTAGTATCCTTTAAAAATATTAGATTAATTTAAATACATTTGCCACTACCAAACTTATAGCCATAACCTTTTTAGGTGATGCCTTAGATTGGTACAGTCAACTTGAGTCTAATACTATCTCTAGCTCAGAAGACTTAGTTAATGCATTAGTTTAGGAATTTCAAACCAATGATCTTGTTAAAATTAGTTTATCCCATTTTATTAATTATAAATAATCAAAATCCAAAACCTCCCAAACTTTCATTCAGCATTGTATAACCTTATCTAACAAAGGCAAACACATGTCCAAAGATAACCTTTTCCATTTTTTCACTAATGATCTCCATCCTAGATTATAATATGGAGTCAATGATTTCCCTCCAAAATATTTGGAGGAAGTCCTTGATAAAGATAAACACCAAGATTTCCTCATAAGATAGTTTGAGTCTTCCTAACCTACGTTGGGGAATCATATGATTATTAAATATTTAAAAAAAAAACATGCTACCAATTTTGGTGTTATAGAAATATATGATTATACACACACCATTCATTTTATTCTTCCCAATGTCTCTAATGAAGTGACTCTTTCCCAACATTTGACATGAACTACCTTAAAACCTCTTCCTTCATCAGCATGCATGAATAATGTTGACATTCATAAACCTATTTCCCTAGTGCATATCCAAAAACATATTCATAAACCTTTAGCAAGATAATTTGACCGTAATCACCCTATCAGACATTGGTATGATCTAAAAAAAATGGTACTAGACAAGTTGGGGACATTCTAATGAAACACGTGAGTAACTTAGGAAATTTTCTCTTGATTTTCTCCCTATTTCCAATTTTGATCATGAAATCATGATCTGTGAATGTCAAAAATCCTAAAGTTAATCACCTTGTCATCTATAAAGATCCACTTCAAAATCATTAATCTAATACTACCTAACTGCCTACCTCTAATGTTATTAAAACATTAATTGATCCTAACTCTGTAAATAATGATAAATTTGGTCAACTTACAAATCATGAGGCATGCAATATATTACATTGGTCCTTATCCACATTTTATTTATAGTAATTTTACCAATTATAGAACTATTTAAGGCACATATCCATCTCACTTTTTAGATGTTGAGTATACATAAGTCTATAACAACTCATTTCTTATCACTTCATCAGCCTACTTGTTGAAGTAACCCACATTATCAATAGTTAAAAGTGTATCAAAAACCTTTATACAGTCTGATAGTCATTCCCTAGTTATTTCTTCTAAATTGATATATTATGTTTGTTTTCATCCCTATATTATTATTATATTAGATAACTCAATATAGTCAGCTATTCCCATATAAAAATTGATTTCATCAACCAAATAGAAGTAGTGTGTTCCTATTCCTATTTCTATAAATGCTCAATCTTCTAGTTCAATGTAGTTATTTTCTAGTTCTATGCAAAAAGTTACATCAAAAATATTGATGTAGTTTGGTCTACCTGGCCAAACTACATTGACCAAGAAAAAATAACAAAGTTCATTTTCTAATCAGTTTAAGTTTAATTCATCCCATACATCAATTAAGTTTATTCAATATTACACATCTTTATCTCAATCTATTTTATTCCCCTTAGGACACGATGAGTGGGACCTAATCATATAAGTCTATCGATTCCCCTCTCAAATTGATTTTCTTGAGATCATGAGGAATTCCCCTCATCATCATAATTTATTGATGAAATTTTTATTTGAAATTAATATCCCCTAGCCTCAAACTAGAGGGAAAGAAGCTACCTTATCTATGTCTAAGGATAATATCCCTTAACAACATTAAGAAATGTCCATACAAGTTGATGAAACTTTGGATGCCTCTCTTTCATTTAGGTTTTCTATTGCTTTTATGATTCTCAATGAAATATTACTTCATGAAAATGATACTCCTCTATTCATTAGTGTCCAAGTGGGTGATATTAAACTCAATCATGCCTCGATTAATGGAGGTTTAAACACTAGTGATGCCTCCCTTGACATCATTAAGACTCTTAAATAATTTGAATGAAATAATAAATTTACCCAAAGCATGTGTCAAGGCTATGACAAAATAAAAACTCTTCCTCTTGGTTGTGTATGACTATGGTTCAAGTTAAGGTCATGATTTTTAACTTTTGCTATCCTATAAAATTTTATTCGGATGACCCTAGACACATCACATGAGATCCATTGCCTCTTCTCTATGTTAGTGTGTAAAGTTTACCCACAACAGTGTTATATACAACATTTAATTAGATACAAACCCTTAGAACTTTTAACAATTTAAAGAATTTGATGTTTTTAAGATCCCTGTCATTGAAATTTTTCCTAGCATTCCATTTCACAAATATCAATGATTTAATTATCCATTCAATTCTAATCAAGGTTGTAATGGAAATTCTAAACTTGTAGGAAATATTTCATGTAACCTTTTAGATTTTGGTGATGACAAGCTTAATGACATAAATATTAAGATAAAAACCTTAGATTCCATTCTATAATTATCATTTTCTTACCCCCTTCTTTGTCACCTCATTCTCACTAGAAGTCAACTAACAAAATTACCATTTTAATAGTCATGCCTATACAATCAATTCATCATTCTTCCTTGACCTATAGAGTAATTGATGCCTTCCATATTTATATTCATAAACTTGATTTCAATGATGTCTAATCTGTATATGACCCATTCCTAGTTGGATATGCCATATCCAAGGACATATAAATCCTTTACTATCAATTTTCCTTACAACATTCTTATGAGTATATTTTACATTTACGTCGTATTCATTCAGTGGATGTAGTTCTTTATATTTATGCTATACCTAACACTATTTATTTTTACATTAATTTTCATAGGTATAAAATGGAGAAGTTACCATCATCTTTCCATTATACTCTAGTCACTTTTGAGCCTCTTTGAGATATGCTCCTTGATTTTTCTATGATGGGACCATACTAGTTCACCATATTTTATGATCATTTAAGCATCCTACCTCCTAGGATGTCATCTATATCAATCTAACCCACATCAAGGCCATCCCTTATAAATGTAGATCATGCTAATGAGCCTAATATTATATGCTTATAAAATGATGATCTATTTGATGAGGTCCTACCCATTCTTAATCATGTCTTTCCACCTAGACAATGGGTAGATGAGACATATTATGAGTTTCACAAAATAGATTGTCATTGATCTGAGCATTGTTGAGCATACTAGATATTCCTATCAAAACAACATCTAAAAATCTCTATTCCCACCATAGATATTTGACCTTCATATTTAAACACTCTTAGGATAACCTTTTTTTAATGGCACAATTATGCATAATTCTAAACTACAAAAATATTTGGCATTACATTGATGCTCTTCATCCTAAAAAATCACAACCTTCTAGTGAGAAGAACCTACCACCTCTTAGGATATCTCTAAAGTATATCCCAAACATGAAGAAGTTTATTTAATTTTTAATTAGTGTGTTACACATTATAGGAACAAATTTAAATTACTCCAATAATATTTTCATGATTTTCTAAGGCCTACACCTTCACCTTCTTAACAACATTATCAAGGTCATTATCAAATGAAGGATCGAGCTTCTCCTCAAACTATGCCTTCTCATAGATTAGAGGATAACCTCCACACACCAGTTCAAGTTCTTCACATTGATTATCCCTCACATGAAATACCATGCCATTATCTTCCTTCTCATGATCCTACTTTATCCATAGAGATCATTAGGAAGTCCTTACATAACTCTCTACAAAGATAAATGACATGATGATCAAAGCTATATTTCAATTACAATAGGACTTATCTAATGTTATTTATTATGTATGTTGAATATATATATATATATATATATATATATATATATATCAGTATTTGTGAGAAAATATTTATGTCACATCATGTTACTCTTCACATTATCATATGATTGGATTTGATATTTATATTTCATTATAGGCATTTGTGATGCCTTATTTTTTATATCATGTTTATATTATAGTTCTCTTTCATTTCAAAATTTTAATTCTCCATATTTACTCTACATTTATGACATATTATTTATTACATTATTTCCTTGATTAAAACCTTTGATACTTACTTTTAGAATTCATTTTAAAATTATAACTTAGTTGACACCTTTAGGTATTCTTTTTTATGCTTTGTTTTTATCTCTTTTTGATAATTTTAATAACCATATATATTCCCCCTCTTTTAGGATGATCACTAATCTCATTAGCACTTGTCTTAAATATTTTGTAGAATAATACATCTTCCTAGTGACTTAGGTATAATAACATATCCCATGCCACTTTCATGATACTAATTTACATCCTTATGCCCAACAACAAGTGTACCCATCATTATACCACTTCTTACATGGATTTATCTTCTATGATCCCCATATTATCTTTATTTCCCTTCCTTTGAGGCACACATGGATCAATTTTGAGATTTCACACTTCCTTGTGGGCAAGTCTAAGATTTTTTTGACATCAGTGATCTTTTAGTAATTATCTCTAATGATCAAGTGTAATATATATTATGTTCATCACTTATTTCACTCATGATTTTTTGTATAAATCCATATGGAGGAGGAATATAAAAAGCCATGAAAATTAAAAATACATATCATAAAAGAAATAAAATGCATTGATCAAAAGGAAAATACAATCTTAAAAGTCATATCACACCAAAAGGCATGATCTTTATTTGGCACATATCCTATCCTAGTTGAATATCAAACTTATCAATTGGCCTCATGATAGAGCTAAGGTTTATTTGAGTGGGGTAGGCTAGTAGACTAGGATAGGATGTCTCATTATATCATATGATATCTAGCGCCACATACATTCTCATCTAAGTACCTAATATTTATACTAGATCAAAGGATCTACAAGGGGTATTGAGTAAAAAGGAACATGTTGCAGGAAGGTAGGACCATTTTAATTTTCATGCATATAGACCTCATGGAATTATCTACATAGTTCAATTGTTATCCCAAGATTTGTGTTTACTAGTTGGAGTGTCTTAGGTCCTTAACATCAATAGTTTCTAACACTTGCAAACTTGTTTAACATGTCTCATTCTTACAAAATATCTCCACATCACCCATGTTGTGTCTCACACTCCTTATTTACATTATTATCCCTGATATTCCCATTGATGGATATCACTTTTATCTAATTAAATGATCACATTTCTTACACCTTTTAGTTTTCCTTTTGTGAGTTACATTGTAGGACCTTGGATAGGACTAGGCTTTCCTTACAAAATACCAATGCTCCTTTTACATTATTTCTTATCACATCATCTTATTTCCATCCTTAATATGTTAGTATGTGGCCATACTTTCTTACATTACATGCTAGGATAAGAACTAAGTTTAAGGCATTACTATTTTAGAGATTATTCTTATTTTCATTCATCCATATTTTAGATATTTCATATTTAACATATTTTTTTCTATGTTTTTATAATTCATTACTATTTAATTTACTTATATTTTTTTTTCAATTTTTCATTAATTTACTTAAAATGTTTAACATATCTCATATTTTTTGGTGTGTTTTATATTCATTTTACCATTTACTTTATCTTATGTTTTCCAATTTTATATTTAATTACAAATTTTTAATTTTTGTCATTTTACATTACTATTATCATTGTCTTTTACCGTGAATTTTCTTAATTTTTCTAGAAAATATTAAATCATACATAATATATTTTCCCATAGTATAATAAATCATAAACATGTGCTATAAATAAAATACATCCATAGATAACATCCATGATTCAAATTGAAACACATATCTAAAAAATATGGCTCAATTATTTATACATCACAAAATAAAATGATACACAGTAAAAAAATAATAAGGCTATGGTCCACCCTATCCATCTAGTAGGGGACATGTTACACTACCTATAGAGACCTATTTAGACTTACCTATCTATATAATCCTTTATAAAGTCTAAGTCCATGATCATAGACATTAGACCTACCCCTATAGATTATCCACTTGGGATTATTTTGTCATAATATGGGTAGTTGTAGCTAAGTGTGTGACTCTAACCTTAACTAATGCCTTCCATACCTATATATTTCCCTAAAAAACTCCTAGTGATACTACAACTTGATTTTCATCTGATAGTATCTATATATATTAGGCAATCTCCCTAACTAACCTAATCTAGATAACATAATCTTAGGCTGAAAACACTGAAGGATAAATCATTTGCATCATATCATGTTGTGGTAAAACATCTTCCATGATGTCATGGTGTGTAGTCTCCACCATGGTCCTCCATCAAACCTTCTATGCATTACCATCTAAAAAATGTAAACCAAAATAACATCAGATCTCATATGCAAACAAAACACCATACATCTATCTAATATATATATATATATATATAAGTTTAATTCAAGTAATCAACATAACATATTTTACTCACCTAAAATATAACCATTTACTCAGCACCTATCACCTCCTAGGTGTCATTACTCTAACGAAGCGTAAAAACTCTATAATGTCTTATATAGATGACAAAATTATGTTATATCCCATGACATACATATTACACTATCATCTAGTTGGGTGTTGGCTCAACTGTAGGATCCCCCTATTATAGTTCTAACTATTATTATTACTATACTTATCATTATCTCCATGGATTTAACCATGGACATGGTTGTTATTATTGTTTCTAAAAAACTATTATTTATCCCCCTCCTATAATATGATCTCATTTTTAACACCTTCACCACTATCTCTACACCCTAGGATGATAAGGATGTATAACATGTACCTCAACATGTAACCCTCCACCTCCCACACTTCATCATTCCCTCGTATGGTGATCCCAAAATGATAGGACCACTAGAGGATATATTGGGTGTGACAACCTAATATAACATGGTAAAGTATAGTATGGATAGGGATATACCCACCAAAGGTAGTGCCTTATAATACTAAAACATGCATGTGCTTGCATAGTTGATGACTATGATGGCCAAGCATCCACAGTGCCCTGATATGGTTGCTATATAATATGATCATGTTGCATTGTGTGAAAATATAGCATGTGTGTAATAGACTACACCATATGGTATTGTGTCCACCTCTACACTCATTAGAGGGAAACATCTATGTTATGGGGTAACCCTAATGACTTATACATTAGAAACTACTAATAAATATATCTCCCCAAAAGAATAAAAGGCCACATAGTATGTTGGATTCTAGACAAAATCCCATAAAAATTTTGCACTAACTATGCCCAATTCACATAACCTAAATCATATAATACCTCATGTTATAGCATAGAACAACACAAGTATATAATATATAGGGGAAATCTCCCATCTGACTTGTGATATATCAATTTAGCTATCATAAGTCCAATAATGTTCTTCCATATATCTAAAATGGTCAATATGTATACATTGAATAGATGTGTAATCAACCCTTGATTGCCATATCTCTTTTAGCCTATAGCTGATAGAGAAATGACCCTCCTCTCATTTATTAAATTTGGGGTATTTCACACCACTGGTGTGCCTATAATCAATAATCCTAGGATAGCATGGACATTTTTCCCCATCCACCACCCATTGAAAGGTATTACCCAATCTCTCCCATGATGCTAATGACATGGTGACTAACTCTAAACTAAGTGAAATCCAACATATCTCCATGATCCCACTAAATCTAAGGATACTCAATTCATATTGATCTATTATAAATAGCCTATAAATTATATTTGGTAACAATATTAAATTTAGTAATTTCCATAGTCTTTGACATCTCTAAAAAATGCCAAATAATAGAGCATAAATTAGGCCTCTACCTATAAATTAAAATAAATTAGACTTAAAAAGAGTAACATTAACATTTTTTTCAAATTTACTACTTGATCATCCATGTACATTACTACATCTTCCATCTCATTTTATATACTACATCAGCCATATACATTACTACATTGACTATCTATCACTTAACATTATATCAACCCTAATCTACATGATTGATCTCTACCTCTACTATATTTTCATGCCTATATGTCATCGATCATCCATAAAAACATTTATACGTCATTAACCACTTTTTCAACTACATCATCTAGGTTATCTTGTCATACCATCATCCATGTCATACACCTGGTTCAAATTCCTTGGCATGCCTATACACCATCGATCATCCATAGAAACATTTATACATCATTAACCACTTGTTCAACTACATCACCTATTCTATCTTCTCATGCCATCATCCATGACATATGATATTGGTCACCTTATTATTTCCATACCACATATACCATACTAAATGACATCATCCATAAATGGTATCATCTAAAATAAATCACCTTTGTTTTTATATTATATCGACCTAGCTAAAACTACTCAAACTATGTGATGATTTTTCACTAGGCCATAATAAATGCCTTTGACCTAGATTTTGATTTTTCATCACCCACCCATTATTCATATTATTTTTAACTCTAATCCTATGATTTTGGGGGTAAATTCCACTACATGGATTTGCCTTGGCTCCTAATTTTAATGATCTAATTCATTTTAATCTAAAAATGATAAACATTAATAATTCATGCACCTAGTACTTGTACCATGTTAGTCATATCAGTAATATATCCACCAACTCATCCACCTCCTTGCATGAAATCCATCATATCTTAATTTTATAGATTTTGATACACAAATTTATGGTTTCAAAAAATAGAAAATGCATAAATGAATAGTTATTTACCCTTTTATAGTAAAATTTTTTAGCCAACAATTATTTACTAAGAAATTTCATATATTGCTCATATCTTTGTTTCTATAAGTCATTTTTAGAAACCAGAATAAGATTTATAACCCTAGTGAGATAGATAATTTTTCAATACTAATAAAATATTTTTGCAAAATTTTAGAATTTTCTCTTATTTTTCATGTTTGCTTCTTGCTTTGTATATTGAGCACCTCTCATAATATAATAAACATGTAGATTATTTTCAAAAATTATAAGGTAAGTGATGGTACATATTTATAGTTTATTTAATTTGACTTCTTTTCTAATTTTTACTACATTTAGATAGCTTAATTATTATAATATTATATTATTTCCTGAATAGCCATCCTATATTACACTCTAGTGACATGTGATGAGATTTAGGTGGGGCATATGTATATGAAAAAATATTTTTAAACTTTATCAATTACTGATGTTTTTTCTCTTTTAGAAAACTATCGAGTTTCAATCTCCCTAAGTGCATGACTAAAATGATGCATTGGGAAAGGTTTGTCAAGTCATTGGTGCTTTAGGAGAGATATTTTTGCCTATTTATCAATCCTACATCCATTTTAGCTTCCTCATATTTTATCCCTTTAGTTATTTCCTTCCATATTACATCTTATAGCTATATTAGGACCTATAATTTCATACTATATTGGCACATTTGATGTAGTTTTATCTATCATCCACCGCTTCCCAATTATATTGATCAGATTAATATAGTTTTGAACATTTTGGCACAATATTCACAACTAGGTCAACCAGGATGACTTAGTTTGACATTAGTTGGCCCATTTATGACTAAATTGAGCTGGCTAATGTTGTTGAATTAAAAATTTTAATGGATTATGATCATTCACCATTATAAATATAAGTTGCCATTTCATTCCAATAAGTTAAAACATTTATTTTCAAATTATTATTGCTCACACTTCTTCCCTAATCCTACACTTGAATTATTTATTTTTGAAAGAGTTCACAACACTCTTCAACCAAGATCTCTCTAACTCACCATTACCATAGACATGAGTGCTTCAGCATACACACAAGGAATAAAACCAATGGTGAACAAAACCAATTATTATTCACAAAATAAGATGAAAAAAAATGAATAATATAAAGTATAACCATTGCTTAAGTAGGCAAGGAGAAACAAGATTCATGCCTAACTAACCAACGTGGGATAAATCCTCACTTAGGACAAAACTAAAAAAATGACAAAAATCCTAGCTAGAACATAGCAAACATGAGAAATATACTTTAACACCCCCCTAAGTGAAGCTAGGGGATAATAATAGAGGATACAATGTGAATCCACATGTACCTATATATGCCAATTGATCTTGCTAGATTATATGGATGTCGAGTCACTATAACTACCAAGTCAAAGTAAGAATTGTGCTAAATATGAGGATCACTGAACACAAACACTACACTCTAGAATATTGGGTAGAATGATTAATCTAAGGAAGCATTTCTTAAACACCCTCTAATAAGATGGTGAGAAGTGAACACAAGGACTGGTGGGGTTACCACACTAGTGTCACTGGTGGGGATACTACACTAATGTCACTATAAGAATCACCAAGAAGGCCATAAATTCAAGTAAAAAATCCTCATATGCATTTCAACAAACAAAGTGCCTTAATAAGATACCCATGTATAAAGGATAAATCTAGAAAACACTCAAAAAGTGTAACATATAGATATAACTCTCATAAAATGGAGAAAAGAGAGAAAACCCATAGAAAATCTCCCCCTGAAAAAGAGAGAAGAATAAGAGTGAGATAGAAAACCCTCAAAAGATGATGTTGAAATAGTCCACACTCCAAGTACTCACAAGTCATGAAGGAAATCAATCTACACAAGTGGTCTGAATCTACTACTCAATCAAAAAATAACTAACACTAGGCTTCACCAGAATAAATTTAATAAAGAAGACTGTCAGTAGTGATGAAAGTAAAAAAAATTACTACATGTGTAAGGAATGCTCAACACCTATGAAGCAGAATGTACATCACACCTCCCCATACTACTGACTAGGTGGAGTGATGACAAAAAAGTCTGCATAAGTAGTTCAAATCCACTACTCAAACACCAAATAAGTTGACAATATATACACTAGAATAGCTCCCTATCATGCTCAAAGATACTATTAAACTATCAAAAAAGATAAGATGACATTGGGATTCACTAAAATAGCTAAAATTCAAGCTATGGGAGACTACCAATAGTCAAAAAGGTGATGTCAAAAATATAGATAATGTCTTAAATAAGATGCCTCATGGCAGTGATGGAAGAGATAAGCAACTAAAAAGTGAAAAGGTACTAAGAATAGAGAACAGAAATGCATGAAGGTAGATAAGGCTGAATCATCAAGCCCCCCATGGCACTTTATAAATTAGTTTGAGTTCAATATAACTTATACACATAAAAACACCAAATGGAAACAAGGAAGACATTGGGAGTCACCAAAATAGCTCCAAAACAGAAGATTGATGACCTATCAAATAAGCCATCAAGAATCATGAGAGATGCTTCAAAAACAAGGGAGATAAAAATTATCTCCATAGAAGAAGTCGAGAAACTAAAAAAGGGGCCTTAATGGAGACATGACACAAACTACCAGTGTGTCAAAGTGTCAATGCACAAACTAGCATATCGTGGGCTAATGGAAAAGTGTGGTAAATGGGAAAAAAATCCATCATGTATAAAAAAACACACTAGGAAAATATCAGCATCCAAAAAATAACAACCTACAAAGTACATGTAAAAGGACCTCAAGCTCAGTTGAAAATACGTCTGAGATAGTGCATGTGCGAAGTATAATGTAGAAAGTAGTAGGCCCATATCATAGGCAACCCCTTTGGAATATATAACTTTATAAGTTTATATATTTTACAATAAAAATAGTACTAATATAATGGGAATAAAAAATAAATCATATTTTTAAAAAGTAGCACTCAAATTCGAGTTACTACGCAAAAGTTATGGCATAATCAATTTCCCATCATTAATGGCCTATTAAATTTGTACAAGCAGTTTAAATGCATTACAAAATAATGGGTAAGGTAGCCTTCCAACAAATCTTTGGAACTAGAATAGAGTGTATAATGTAATGGTTTAGATTGTGAGGGGGAATTATCCTCTGACCAACCTAGGCCTCACCCTTCGTCTTCTACAAGCAAAAAAATAAGGTATTAACCAAGCAATGAAACAAGCTCCTTAAGAATACATTGTTTTTAAATTAAAAAATAATAAAAACTACATCCCCCTATAAATATATTCCCCCACCAAAATAAAATTAGACCACATTAAAAATACTCCCACAAAAAGTGCATCCTCCACTTACAATGTTTCTCCCACTTACCATTAAAATTATCTCCCCACATACACAATAATCCACCATACATTAATAAAGAAACAAAATATCCAAGTTGATAGACATCATGTAGTGGAAAAAATAATCATAGGCTAAATTATGGGTCATATTTGTATAAAAAATGGAAAAATAGTGGCCATGTAGGAGGTGAGGCAGTGAACTAACCATGGGTAAATGCCACAACCAACAGGTTGTAATCCGAAGCAGCCAATAATTGAGGTTGTGACATATTGCATCTAAATAAATGCCATGTCCTTCTCTATATAAATTTGCATGCCACCTTGGAATACCACATACTCAAAAGGGCTCTATGGCATGAATTAACCTTAGTCATCAAACTAATGCCCAGGGTTGAATTCTAGATAGTTAGCACTCTAAATTATGGTCATCTATAGATTGATGCATGTAAATAGTACATGTTTTGAAACTCTTCATAAGAGAAATAATATCCACCAGTAGTGGTGTTTGAATATAAATTATTCCATCAAATTTAATCATTGGGTAGAGATTGGGTAGAGAGTATATTTATCAAATTTGGTGATGGTGATGAGAGGAGGATTTGAGTGAAACAAATGCAGGTAGGCATTAAGAAGATGTTGACCAACATGCAAACCAAAACATATTGAGTTTTTTTACCCCATATCTATAACTATGCCATGGGTATCTTTATCATATATGGTAGGATAGATCAATCTTTGCATTAATTAGGTAGATATGGGCTAGGGCTAAAATAATATAAAGCCAATGCCAACAAAACATCAAAACCTCAATGCATAAATATGCATGCCAAAACCTTTAGATATATAATAATGTTTGGATTATAATAAAAAATATAATTATATGTAAGATCCAATGCAAATATTCAAATAGAATATATACTTCTCAACCAAATCAATGACTTTTAATGTTAATCATACAACCAAAAATAGTCTACCAAATCATGATGCCAATGATAATATTGATCTGTACGATTGTATTGAAAAAATAATAATGGATTCAAATGAAATTCTGATCTAAATGTCTAATAAATCTTGATTATCAAACCATAAGATTATATAAAGGATCCATAACAAATTCAAATCAACACTTTCTAATGAAAAAACCTAGGATCCATACGGTATAGTTAATGGCCATAATAAAATACAAATACAAAACACATTGTGAGGATAAATAATGCAATAAAGTAGGTTTAGTGATGGATATTTGAGGATGGATTTGATACCATGAAATATTTCACAACACTCCTCAACTAATATCTCTCCAACTTAGATTTACCATAGCAATGTGTTCTTCAGCATACACACAAGGAAAAAAACCAACTATGAATAAAACCAATTATTATTCACAAAATGAGATGAAAAAACATGTATAATACAATGTAGATCCCTTACTTAAGTAATCAAGTATAAAAAAGAGTCAATCCTAACTATTTAATGTGGGATCAATACTCACATAGGATAAAATTAGCAAAATGATGAAAATCATAGCTAAAACCTAGCAAACATGAGCAATATACTCTAACAATTATTTAGATCTTATCTTGAAGGAAAGCTTGTCTTGTGGAGTCTTAGATGCAATAGGAGGATTACTTTTATCTTGGATCTTGATTCATCATTTTAGATCACATAAAATGTTTAAAAATACCATTGGCCAAGGGGGATATAGAGGTTTGACAAGTCTTCTTCAAGGAAATTATGGTCTAACACTATCTCTTTCATTTTATAGATATAAGTTACATAATTGCTTGGTTAATGAATTTTTATATCCTTGTTTAGACTTTCTCTACACTAATACTTAGTGTGGTTATAGGTTTTTTTGAACTTTCCATTTATCTAACTTATGAATCTTAGGCCCCCATTTACCTATCATGGCTCCTTGACCATTTTGATATGTTTCTAACCCTTCCCAATTTACTTAAATTACTTGATTGAGATATTAGATTACTTACAAAATAGAGACCTAGTTAGAGATAATTTATTGTGTTGATTACCTAAAGGATTTGAAACCCTTTATCTTTATATTATATTTTAGGTGCTCCTCATGCTAAGTTTTTGGATCCATTTGGTTATATCATGATTTATTAAGTATCAATGGCCTCTCTTTGATTTACCTTATCCAAATCTAGATCTTTAGATAGGATATTTTTAATTCAACCCTAACTCATTGCATACAATATTCACCTTTATTTTTTTTCTTAATACCAATTAAAGAAGTAATTTATTTTTAAATGCATTAATAAAATGCAATCTATAGTCATTAGTGAAATATTGAGCAAGAATTAATCTTCCTCAATAAGATTTATTATACTATTTGACTTCAAATATAACTATGCATATGAGTTATGTAGTTTACAATAGATAAGTTACACAAATAAATATTACTGAGTAACTAACCCATACAAGATTATTCAGAAGAGTAAAGACACTTATTTTAATAATTAATTTAGCTAATAACAAAGTGCCTAATTTATATTCTACATATGTCTTTTCCTTTTTATGTTCATAAATAATCAATTAGTGTATATAATGCACACTCATAAATTTCAAACCTCAAAACCACTAAAGGAACAACTATCTATTTGACATTTTACTTTCAACTTTTAATACCAACCACTACAATAATAAGCATGTAGTTCAATATATAATAGGTTACTAAATGGAAGAGTTAAACCTTAACATAAACACTCAGCTATCAAGTATTGAATCCAACTTTCTCACTAAAAAAAATCATTCAACTCTAATTCATATTGATGTAACATTGGTGGTGAACATTAATAAAATGTGTAGTTTTCAAACCAAGAAATCCGCTTACAACATTAATTTGAATTTGGTGTTTACTAGTATTAATATAAGCCATAGATTAAACCATTATACTTAGTCCAAAAATCATGCCCAAACTTTCTCACAATGCCTATCAAATCAAATAACTAAAACCATATTTGAACTCATTTAATTCTTAGGCATTTCCAATACCACTATTGTCTCTCTAATCATAGTAAATTAATATGTCTAATGAGCTTGATTGATCTTTAACAACCACCTCTTGTATCAATTATGTTGTCCCCCAAATATATCAGCTATTTTTGGGACAACATTTGAACTATTTTGGTTCTACAGACCAAAATTATCTCTTCCCTTTCCAAAATTTGTCTTGGGCATTCAAATTCCTAAATTTTCAAGCTTTTCATAAATCTAAAAACTCTTTCAAGGTTAGAGAAAACTACGGACTTGGTTTCTACGGACTCTACAAATAGGGTCATTTCTACAAGTTCAACGGGCTTCACGGCTTCTACAGGTGGGTTCAATCAAAAGAATCAGTTTCTAACAATTGGTCATTTTTGGAATTGGTTCATTACCTTGGTTCAAATAGAAATCTCCATCGACAAGCATCAGCAGTAGGTTCAATGTTTGGTTCATCCTTTGGTTCAACATCAAATGGTTCAAAGGCGGGTTCAATCAAGCAGTTCAATGCTTTGTTTCAACATTTGGTTCATCCACTTTATTTCAATGCTTTGATTCATTATTTGGTTTAATCAAATGGTTCATCAGTCAGTTCAAGGCTTTGTTTGAACCATTGAATCAAAACTTGGTTCAACGGTTGGTTCAACATCTTGGTTCAATAGTTGGTTCATCGCCTTGGTTCAACAGTTGGTTCATCACCGAAGTTCAAAGGGGCAGTTCAATGCAAAAGGAAAAATTCTCCCGAAGGACAAGTGTCCTTGCAGAGGACACTTGATCAATGAAAGTACCCTTTGAAAGGGGCATTTGCAATGGTAATTCTTTCAGAATTCAAAATGACTAAGAATTGTCCACAAGGAAAAGCCTGAGGAAAAGCCTAGGGGAATTTACGAAGGGCCGCCGAAGGACCCCAAAGGGCAGGTGCCCTTGCAGGGGACTCTCGACTGCCAACTTAAAGGGCACTTCCTGAAGCCAAAGGGTCACCTTCCCTTTGGAAAGGATGTAAAACAAGAAGTTCGAAGGCCATGCAGGGATCTTTTCAAAGCTGTGGCTTGAGAGGGCAAGTTCAATCCAGAAAAGTGCCAAATAGAAAAGCCAAAAGAGGACAAAGGAATGAAGCACCCAAAAATGTCAAATTCAACATAGTGAATTAGCCATTGATCCTTTAAACATATAGACCAGAATACATTCACAAATTTCAAGGCCAAGACCAGCAAAAAGTGGGGAAGGAATAGAACAACAAACTAAATCCAAGACTTGATTCAATTAACCAGAAAAAGAGGAATGATGAAGATAAGATCAGATCACTAGGTGGACATTGAAAGTTGCAAACTTTCAATAAGTGTGACTTGTTTCCCTGCATTGATAAAATCAAATGGGTAAAATTCCCCTAAGTTCTAGCATGTCTTCTTAACAAATTCCAACACAAAATGATGTATTACTATTCCCGAGTCCTTCTTGAAGAGGCTATATAAGGGACTCTATTCTATTGTAATATGGATCTCTTTTTTGACAATTAGAATGAAACTCTGCCCAAATTGTAAGGCATTACTGAGACTTTGAGCTCAGATTGCCGATCATATTTTGTTAATGGAATAAGAAAGCAAGTGGGTTTTCAAACTTTGTGTTGTAATATCTTTGTTGTTGAGGAAATTGTTCTTGTCTTTTTCTCCAATATATCTTCTGTTCCTTTAATTCAATAAGCAGAATTTGTGATAGCAGTCAGAAAGGTGTCCTAAAGAGTCAAGTGTGGAGAGACTTTATGCCCCCATAATTGCCTTTAGTGTGTTTTCTTTTCATTTTTGTGTAAAGGACCTTGGGGCGACTTTATGCCCTCATTGTCCTTCGTATCTTACTCTTGAGAAATCTAGGTGAAGACTTTGTGCTGCATTTCGATTTGCTAGTTATTACATCCTTTGCTACATTTTATTGTTACTACCAGGAGTATTCTTGTGGTTTGCTGAATAGTACTTTTGAAAGAAGAGGAGTACTGTCTATCATTTCCCCTAAGTTTTTCCTTTGATCTACGTGCATCATCTCTAAAAAAGGAGAGATGGATGGTTTGTCCTTCCCCTAAGTATTATTTTATATATATATATATATATATATATATATATATATATATATATATATATATATATATATCTTATCTATAGGGAACCTCCCCTTGATGAGAGGAGAGATCAGTCCCCTTTTGATGTGGTAAAACTACACATTTGGATGACTAATCTTCCTACTTTGGCTGATCAGACCTATTTTGTTTATCAGTACGCTGATCGACAAAATATTCAACCAATAATTTTTGGCGACTCCACTAGGGAATATAACCCATTATCATTATAACCCTTATCCATTACAGACTCTAGTGACTCCGTTTCATGTCTTACCCATTATCCATTTATAGCCTTACCATTTTCATCCATCTCCATTATTTTATCTGGTCTGCAAAACTAGAGCTATTGGGAAAGAAAGCACAGTTTGAAGCCTCAAGTTTTAAGCTGAAGCAGGGCCAGTTTCTTTTCCATTTTTGTCCTATAATCTAGCAACTCTACTCAAATGTGTTATTCCTATTGTTTATAATCTGATCATGGTAGTTTGAGGCCCCTGGGGTAACTCATTTGGCCCATTTAATCTAAGTCCACCCCTGCATGAGCTACCACTCAGTTTAAGGAGGAATTTCCCCAAATTCTTTGGTGATGGAAGAGTCCACCCTAATGAACACATTGTAGCCTTCACCATAGCCTATGGTGTGATAGGGGTGGAATTTGAAGATGTGGTAGTCAGGCTTTTTGTGGAGACACTATAAGGTGTTGCTGCAGACTGGTTTTACTATCTGCAAGCTGGATCAGTGACTAACTAGAATACACTTAAAGCCAAGTTCAAAGTAAGGTTCAAGCTTGCAGAAGATGCACATGCCTTGTTGGCCTAGCTCACTCAGATGAAGAAAGAGCCTCATGAGCCTATGAGGGATTTCATAGCCAAATTTGACAAACTAAGAAATAGAATCCTTATAATAGCTCGACCTACATCTAAGAATCTCAAATGCTTTTTCATTAATTCTCAGTTACCTGAAGTCAGTTTTCTTTTGAGATGTTTTGGTCAAATAGATCTTGCTGTAGCTCAACTTTTGGCCACTGAGGTAGAAGATGATCTCATCTTAGCAGGGAAGATAAGAAGAGATCCAAATAGAAATAGATCCTCATCTTTTTCTAAATATACATCTACAGGCACCACTAATCTAATGGTACAAAAGTTGGAAAATGAATTACTAGCCTTGAAAAGGCAAATGGCACAAAGTATGTCTTTTGTTCCTTTATATAAAGATATACCAAGGAGGACATTCCCTAATCAGCCATATCAAGGCAACGCTGCCAGAAGTCAAGGGCAAAAAAATTGTCTTCTTCCTCCACAGAGGAATCCTGCCTTTCAATCACCTCTAACAAACTCTGTAGTTGGATATCTAGAAATAGAGCATGTATCTTATTTCCAACCTGAGTTAGAGTAAGAAAATGGCACTGATCTCTTCAGGGAGGATCTAGAAGAATCAATTGGTGACTCTCACATTGGTTTCCTGAATTGTCAGGATGAACCCAGAAGTGAAGGTGATGCAATCAAAGGATCATATGCAATATTCACCCAATCCTAGAATTAGTCAGCCCAGTAGGCTGATAAAGAGAAGATAGAGGATTGACCCCAACCAAAAAATTTAATTGCTGAGCAGAGAACCCCTCTTCCTTTTCAATCAAAGGACCCAGTGATTAACAAAGAATTAAGTACATCAAACATCTCTGTACCTTCTACTTCAGCTTCGCAAACCAGTCCTCCCCCTCCTAGAAATCAAAAGGATGAACTCCCATCCTCTCTTCCAAATCCATTCCAGTCATTTGACATGATTGATCATGTCAAGGAATCCAAAATTCAAATGACTAAGTTTGAATCCCTGCAAGTCAATCCTAAGCAATTGGACATTGATGGAGAACCAGATGCGGACCTGTCTAAGACAAAATATGTGGTCACCCAAACATCAGCCCCTACAACACAAATTCTATCTGAGTCTTCAGGCAAGGGTAATTATTTGTTTACCACAAAGGATGTTCATGTTTTTACAAATGAAAGTCCTATAGCTGACAATCTAGGAATTGATCCAAACAAGACTTTAGGAGAATTGGTAGGATGCAGTATAAACAAGGAAGGATCTTCCATCTCTAATGAAGAGAAATCTAATAGGAGATCAGCTTTTGATGATGACAACAATTCTTCCACAAATGATGAAGTTGGAATTGTGTTGACATCTCCTCAAGGAGATATTTTTCCTTCATGCAATTTACAAGTTATCAACACCAACAACACAGCTAGATGTGAATCTCTGTTGCTTAAATTGAAGATTTCTCAAGATGAAGTCAAACTCCTTCACATCAAAGGAGATGTTAATCTGATAGTTTGTTAGGAGTTTGATATGGATAATCCAATCATGTGTTGGACTAGACCAAAAGAATAACCAATTATGGTAATTGACCATGTTGCTGCAAATGGTTTAAAGGTAGGTTCAATCAAGTAGTTCAATGCTTTGTTTCAACATTTGGTTCATCTGCTTTGTTTCAATGATTTGATTCATTCTTTGGTTCAATCAAATGGTTCTTCATTCAGTTCAAGGATTTGTTTGAACTGTTGAACCAAAACTTGGTTCAACGGTTGGTTCAACGTCTTGGTTCAACAGTTGGTTCATCACCTTGGTTCAACAGTTGGTTCATCACCAAAGTTCAAAGGGGTAGTTCAATGCAAAAGGAAAAAGTCTCCCAAAGGACAAGTGTCCTTGCAGAGGACACTTAATCAATGAAAGTACCCTTTGGAAGGGTCATTTGCAAAGGTAATTCTTTTAGAATTCAAAATGACTAAGAATTGTCCATAGGTAAAAGCCCAAGGAAAAGCCTGGGGGAATTTATGAAGGGCCGCCGAAGGACCCCAAAGGGTAGGTGCCCTTGCGGGGAACTCTCGACTACCAACTTAAAGGGCACTTCCTGAAGTTGAAGGGTCACCTTCCCTTTGGGAAGGATGTAAAACAAGAAGCCCGAAGGCCATTCAGGGATCTTTTCAAAGCCATGGCCCGAGAGGGAAAGTTCAATCCAAAAAAGTGCCAAATAGAAAATCCAAAAGAGGACAAAGGAATGACACACCCAAAAATGTCAAATTCAACACAGTGAATTACCCATTGATCCTTTAAACATACAGACTAGAATACATTCACAGATTTCAAGGCCAAGACCAGCAGAAAGCGGGGAAGGAACAGAATAGCAAACTAAATCTAGGACCTGATTCAATTAACCAAAAAAGGAGGAATGATGAAGATAAGATCAGATCACCAGGTAGACATTGAAAGTTGCAAACTTTCAATAAGTGTGACTTGTTTCCCTGCATTGATAAAATCAAATGGGTAAAATACCCCTAAGTTCTAACGTGTCTTCTTAACAGATTCTAATGCAAAATGATGTATTACTATTCTCGAGTCCTTCTTAAAGAGGATATATAAGGGAATCTCTTTTATTGTAATATGGATCTCTTTTTTGACAATTAGAATGAAACTCTGCCCAAATTGTACGGCATTACTGAGACTTTGAGCTCAGATTGTTGATCATATTTTATTACTAGAATAAGAAAGCAAGTGGTTTTTCAGACTTTGTGTTGTAATATCTTTGTTGTTGAGGAAATTGTTCTTATGTCTTTTTCTCCAATATATCTTATGTTCCTTTAATTCAATAAGCAAAATTAGTGATAGTAGTCAGAAAGGTGTCCTAAAGATTCAAGTGTGGAGAGACTTTGTGCCCCCATAATTGCCTTTAGTGTGTTTTCTTTTCATTTTTGTGTAAAGGACCTTGGGGTGACTTTGTGCCCTCATTGTATTTTGTATCTTACTCTTGAGCAATCCAGGTGAAGACTTTGTGTTGCATCTCAATTTCTTGGTTATTACATCCTTTGCTAAATTTTGTTGTTACTACCAAGAGTATTCTTGTGGTTTACTAAATACTACTTTTAAAAGAAGAGGAGTACTATCTATCATTTCCCCTGAGTGTTTCCTTTGATTTGCACGCATCATCTCTGAAAAAAGAGAGATGGATGGTTTGTCCTACCCCTGAGTATTATTTTCTATTTATATATATATATATAGCTTATCTATAGGGAACCTCCCCTTGATGAGAGGAGAGATCAGTCCCCTTCTGATGTGGAGAAGGAATTGGAGAATGTGACTCCTCAAGAGGATAGAGGGTAGGGATGATCGTGCCTTCTACTTATGGTTGAAGAGCAGGAAAGGTATGATCCTCCATAGGTAATAGGAAGGATGAGGGTGGGGCCAGTGGCGTTGGTATGGTTAAAGTGTCCTCCAATATAAGAGGGGTAGATGGAGGACTATTAGTAGAAGAAGGCTCTTCTTCATGTGGTGGAGGGATAGGTTGACTAACCTCTTCAATTTGTGGAAGAGGTTGGTTAGGGATGAAAGGTGAAACCATATCGACTGTGTGTATATTACACTCTTGGGGGTCTTTGGCTATGGTCTGAATGTTATTTTGACTAGGGGGATGGTTAGGGAATGGTTATCTAAAGATGTCTTGGTTAGGTGGCATATTTGGGTTATCTAAGACAAGATCACCTTTATCTAACATGTCATGAATGACATTCTTGAGGGTTTTACAATTGTCTATGTCATGGCCTTTGACATGGTGATAATTACAGAAGTCATTCTCCCTATACCATACAGGGATGGCACGCGAGGGATCAAATTAAGGTGGTGGTCAAATTTGGGGGAGGTTGAGGACTCCATGTTTGACTAGTTTATCTAACATGGATGCATATGATTCTCTTATTGGAGTATATTAATGTTGTACGAATCATTGTTGGAATTGTTGTGTGATGTATTTTGATGTTGAAGGTTGAGTTTGGTTGGTTGTTGTTGAAGATGATGGTCTAACGACCACAGCATTTGTCTATCCCTTAGATTTGGAATTGGAGGAAGAAGATTTGGATGAAGGGTCATTTGATTTTGTGTTGGGGTTTTTACTACGCAATTTGACTTTATTTTCTTCAACAACACGGAGTTCAAGCTTCCTAGCCATGGTGAAAGCTTTGTCAAATGTACAGAATGTTTGGACCCACAAAGTAGATGAGGTGTGTTTGGCACATGCTTGTGAAAAGAGCTCAATGAGCTTTGGTTGAGGTAAAGAAAAGGAGAGTTGGTTGATTAAGCCTCTCCAACGGGCAATGAAATTAGCTATTAATTCATCGTTGAATTGTCTGATAGAATATAGGTCTGTGATGGAGACCTTTTTAGTTATGTTAATTGAAAAGTGGTCAAGAAATAGTTGAGCTAGTTGAGTGAAGGTAAATAGAGAGTGACTGGTAATAGAACTATACCAATCGAGGGCAACACTAGAAAGCGACATGGGAAATGTGCATAGTAATAATGCATCATCATGTGTTATAAGGTAACAAGCATGTCTAAATGCTCATAAATGTTGTTGTGGGTCCTCTTTACTCTGAAAATGAGTAAATTTTAAGAGTTCCCACTGACTAGGATATGGTTGGATTGGGACTGAAGGATGAATAGGTTCATTACAGATTTATTCATATGAGAGAACATTTCTTGAACCCAAAATGGATGTCTCAAGATTAGACATCTTATCCATCAACATCTTGATTAGATCGATTGATGGATTTGCAGGTGGGGTGCCCCCTAGGTTCTAGGGTACCTGGAAGGTGTTAGATGGAGCATATGACATAGTTGGTTGCACTTGTATAGGCACAACATATTGGTAACTAGTCATGGGGACTGATGTTGAAGTCAAGGGTGGTTGTGTCATAAAGCTAGAGGGCACAACTTGACTTGATGTCACCAAATGTGGTTGGATGGTGGCAACACTAGTCGAAGGATAAGTAGTCACTCTTGTATTTATGGGTGCAAGAGTAGGTGGGATGGAGAAAATTAAATTTTGTAATGGTGTAGAACTTTGTTGAATGGTTTGTGGTTGAGGGGGTACAGAAACCCCAAAGGAGGTAGGTCCAGAAATAGAAGGAGAGGCCACACTTTGAAGATTAGTCATGGTTGGGTTGTTAGTTGAGGCAATGGCCTAGGTGACCATGGGTTGGGTTATAGAGGCTATTGATATGATTGTCGTTTCAACTAAGGAAGTTGGCATCCCATAAATTAGGTTGCTTGAAGGATCTCACATTTGACTTCTTGTGAGATAGTATTGAAGAGCCTTGACATGGAGGTCAAGGAATCTTTCAAAGTTTGGGTCCCCTTCGGGAACAATAGGAGGTTGAGTTGGGGTTGGTTGGATAGGAGTACGTTCAGTTTCTGAATTATACTCCATTTGGGGACTTGATGTAGAAGGTGAAGGCAGGAGTGGTTGTTGCCTTGCATGGTCGACAAGAGTTTTGGTTTGACTACGTGTCAAAACCATCCAAGGCAAAATAGATTCAGGTTTTAAAAACTGTATGTTTCAGCCTCAGAAAACTAGAGTTTGTTTTTAACAACAAAAAGGTCAAGTTTTTAGCTTGCTGTTTGAGAAGAAATTTTTTGACAGTGATCGACATCGGTAGAAAAATCGATGTCGATGAAGTAAGTTGCTGAGGTCGGTCAGATAACCGATGTCGGTGAAGATAAGTTGCCGATGTCAGTGGAAAAACTGATGTCGGTTACTATGTATTTCCAAAAACTCAGAAAACTAAAAGTTTTTAGAAGAAAGAAGAAAGTTCTGAGTTGTTTTTGAAGCTCAAAATAATTCATCTTTACCAGCTCAAAAAAATAGATAAAAATAGAAAATTAGATGAAGACAAGCAACCTCTAAACATTAAATTCCTAAGAATAAATTTTAGAGTCGTGTTGGCTTATACCTTAAAAGAATATGTTTGGGAATTGGGCTTTTAGAACAAGTACTAAAAGAATCAATCTAAGGTTGGTTTTGGGTTAAGTTTTGGTGCTCAAAACCTATATTAGGTTCCATACATGGCTTGGTGCTAGGATCTTGCTCCCCTCACTTCACGAGCCCAAAGCCATGCAGGGTCGCTTAGCCAATATATACTTCCCCTAGAGTTTATACTCTGCCAGAGAACAGAGTGGGTTCCCCCCTTGCTACACTCTAGAATATTGGGTAGAATGATTAATCTAAGGAAGCATTTCTTAAACACCCTCTAATAAGATGGTGAGAAGTGAACACAAGGACTGGTGGGGTTACCACACTAGTGTCACTGGTGGGGATACTACACTAATGTCACTATAAGAATCACCAAGAAGGCCATAAATTCAAGTAAAAAATCCTCATATGCATTTCAACAAACAAAGTGCCTTAATAAGATACCCATGTATAAAGGATAAATCTAGAAAACACTCAAAAAGTGTAACATATAGATATAACTCTCATAAAATGGAGAAAAGAGAGAAAACCCATAGAAAATCTCCCCCTGAAAAAGAGAGAAGAATAAGAGTGAGATAGAAAACCCTCAAAAGATGATGTTGAAATAGTCCACACTCCAAGTACTCACAAGTCATGAAGGAAATCAATCTACACAAGTGGTCTGAATCTACTACTCAATCAAAAAATAACTAACACTAGGCTTCACCAGAATAAATTTAATAAAGAAGACTGTCAGTAGTGATGAAAGTAAAAAAAATTACTACATGTGTAAGGAATGCTCAACACCTATGAAGCAGAATGTACATCACACCTCCCCATACTACTGACTAGGTGGAGTGATGACAAAAAAGTCTGCATAAGTAGTTCAAATCCACTACTCAAACACCAAATAAGTTGACAATATATACACTAGAATAGCTCCCTATCATGCTCAAAGATACTATTAAACTATCAAAAAAGATAAGATGACATTGGGATTCACTAAAATAGCTAAAATTCAAGCTATGGGAGACTACCAATAGTCAAAAAGGTGATGTCAAAAATATAGATAATGTCTTAAATAAGATGCCTCATGGCAGTGATGGAAGAGATAAGCAACTAAAAAGTGAAAAGGTACTAAGAATAGAGAACAGAAATGCATGAAGGTAGATAAGGCTGAATCATCAAGCCCCCCATGGCACTTTATAAATTAGTTTGAGTTCAATATAACTTATACACATAAAAACACCAAATGGAAACAAGGAAGACATTGGGAGTCACCAAAATAGCTCCAAAACAGAAGATTGATGACCTATCAAATAAGCCATCAAGAATCATGAGAGATGCTTCAAAAACAAGGGAGATAAAAATTATCTCCATAGAAGAAGTCGAGAAACTAAAAAAGGGGCCTTAATGGAGACATGACACAAACTACCAGTGTGTCAAAGTGTCAATGCACAAACTAGCATATCGTGGGCTAATGGAAAAGTGTGGTAAATGGGAAAAAAATCCATCATGTATAAAAAAACACACTAGGAAAATATCAGCATCCAAAAAATAACAACCTACAAAGTACATGTAAAAGGACCTCAAGCTCAGTTGAAAATACGTCTGAGATAGTGCATGTGCGAAGTATAATGTAGAAAGTAGTAGGCCCATATCATAGGCAACCCCTTTGGAATATATAACTTTATAAGTTTATATATTTTACAATAAAAATAGTACTAATATAATGGGAATAAAAAATAAATCATATTTTTAAAAAGTAGCACTCAAATTCGAGTTACTACGCAAAAGTTATGGCATAATCAATTTCCCATCATTAATGGCCTATTAAATTTGTACAAGCAGTTTAAATGCATTACAAAATAATGGGTAAGGTAGCCTTCCAACAAATCTTTGGAACTAGAATAGAGTGTATAATGTAATGGTTTATATTGTGAGGGGGAATTATCCTCTGACCAACCTAGGCCTCACCCTTCGTCTTCTACAAGCAAAAAAATAAGGTATTAACCAAGCAATGAAACAAGCTCCTTAAGAATACATTGTTTTTAAATTAAAAAATAATAAAAACTACATCCCCCTATAAATATATTCCCCCACCAAAATAAAATTAGACCACATTAAAAATACTCCCACAAAAAGTGCATCCTCCACTTACAATGTTTCTCCCACTTACCATTAAAATTATCTCCCCACATACACAATAATCCACCATACATTAATAAAGAAACAAAATATCCAAGTTGATAGACATCATGTAGTGGAAAAAATAATCATAGGCTAAATTATGGGTCATATTTGTATAAAAAATGGAAAAATAGTGGCCATGTAGGAGGTGAGGCAGTGAACTAACCATGGGTAAATGCCACAACCAACAGGTTGTAATCCGAAGCAGCCAATAATTGAGGTTGTGACATATTGCATCTAAATAAATGCCATGTCCTTCTCTATATAAATTTGCATGCCACCTTGGAATACCACATACTTAAAAGGGCTCTATGGCATGAATTAACCTTAGTCATCAAACTAATGCCCAGGGTTGAATTCTAGATAGTTAGCACTCTAAATTATGGTCATCTATAGATTGATGCATGTAAATAGTACATGTTTTGAAACTCTTCATAAGAGAAATAATATCCACCAGTAGTGGTGTTTGAATATAAATTATTCCATCAAATTTAATCATTGGGTAGAGATTGGGTAGAGAGTATATTTATCAAATTTGGTGATGGTGATGAGAGGAGGATTTGAGTGAAACAAATGCAGGTAGGCATTAAGAAGATGTTGACCAACATGCAAACCAAAACATATTGAGTTTTTTTACCCCATATCTATAACTATGCCATGGGTATCTTTATCATATATGGTAGGATAGATCAATCTTTGCATTAATTAGGTAGATATGGGCTAGGGCTAAAATAATATAAAGCCAATGCCAACAAAACATCAAAACCTCAATGCATAAATATGCATGCCAAAACCTTTAGATATATAATAATGTTTGGATTATAATAAAAAATATAATTATATGTAAGATCCAATGCAAATATTCAAATAGAATATATACTTCTCAACCAAATCAATGACTTTTAATGTTAATCATACAACCAAAAATAGTCTACCAAATCATGATGCCAATGATAATATTGATCTGTACGATTGTATTGAAAAAATAATAATGGATTCAAATGAAATTCTGATCTAAATGTCTAATAAATCTTGATTATCAAACCATAAGATTATATAAAGGATCCATAACAAATTCAAATCAACACTTTCTAATGAAAAAACCTAGGATCCATACGGTATAGTTAATGGCCATAATAAAATACAAATACAAAACACATTGTGAGGATAAATAATGCAATAAAGTAGGTTTAGTGATGGATATTTGAGGATGGATTTGATACCATGAAATATTTCACAACACTCCTCAACTAATATCTCTCCAACTTAGATTTACCATAGCAATGAGTTCTTCAGCATACACACAAGGAAAAAAACCAACTATGAATAAAACCAATTATTATTCACAAAATGAGATGAAAAAACATGTATAATACAATGTAGATCCCTTACTTAAGTAATCAAGTATAAAAAAGAGTCAATCCTAACTATTTAATGTGGGATCAATACTCACATAGGATAAAATTAGCAAAACGATGAAAATCATAGCTAAAACCTAGCAAACATGAGCAATATACTCTAACAATTATTTAGATCTTATCTTGAAGGAAAGCTTGTCTTGTGGAGTCTTAGATGCAATAGGAGGATTAATTTTATCTTGGATCTTGATTCATCATTTTAGATCACATAAAATGTTTAAAAATACCATTGGCCAAGGGGGATATAGAGGTTTGACAAGTCTTCTTCAAGGAAATTATGGTCTAACACTATCTCTTTCATTTTATAGATATAAGTTACATAATTGCTTGGTTAATGAATTTTTATATCCTTGTTTAGACTTTCTCTACACTAATACTTAGTGTGGTTATAGGTTTTTTTGAACTTTCCATTTATCTAACTTATGAATCTTAGGCCCCCATTTACCTATCATGGCTCCTTGACCATTTTGATATGTTTCTAACCCTTCCCAATTTACTTAAATTACTTGATTGAGATATTAGATTACTTACAAAATAGAGACCTAGTTAGAGATAATTTATTGTGTTGATTACCTAAAGGATTTGAAACCCTTTATCTTTATATTATATTTTAGGTGCTCCTCATGCTAAGTTTTTGGATCCATTTGGTTATATCATGATTTATTAAGTATCAATGGCCTCTCTTTGATTTACCTTATCCAAATCTAGATCTTTAGATAGGATATTTTTAATTCAACCCTAACTCATTGCATACAATATTCACCTTTATTTTTTTTCTTAATACCAATTAAAGAAGTAATTTATTTTTAAATGCATTAATAAAATGCAATCTATAGTCATTAGTGAAATATTGAGCAAGAATTAATCTTCCTCAATAAGATTTATTATACTATTTGACTTCAAATATAACTATGCATATGAGTTATGTAGTTTACAATAGATAAGTTACACAAATAAATATTACTGAGTAACTAACCCATACAAGATTATTCAGAAGAGTAAAGACACTTATTTTAATAATTAATTTAGCTAATAACAAAGTGCCTAATTTATATTCTACATATGTCTTTTCCTTTTTATGTTCATAAATAATCAATTAGTGTATATAATGCACACTCATAAATTTCAAACCTCAAAACCACTAAAGGAACAACTATCTATTTGACATTTTACTTTCAACTTTTAATACCAACCACTACAATAATAAGCATGTAGTTCAATATATAATAGGTTACTAAATGGAAGAGTTAAACCTTAACATAAACACTCAGCTATCAAGTATTGAATCCAACTTTCTCACTAAAAAAAATCATTCAACTCTAATTCATATTGATGTAACATTGGTGGTGAACATTAATAAAATGTGTAGTTTTCAAACCAAGAAATCCGCTTACAACATTAATTTGAATTTGGTGTTTACTAGTATTAATATAAGCCATAGATTAAACCATTATACTTAGTCCAAAAATCATGCCCAAACTTTCTCACAATGCCTATCAAATCAAATAACTAAAACCATATTTGAACTCATTTAATTCTTAGGCATTTCCAATACCACTATTGTCTCTCTAATCATAGTAAATTAATATGTCTAATGAGCTTGATTGATCTTTAACAACCACCTCTTGTATCAATTATGTTGTCCCCCAAATATATCAGCTATTTTTGGGACAACATTTGAACTATTTTGGTTCTACAGACCAAAATTATCTCTTCCCTTTCCAAAATTTGTCTTGGGCATTCAAATTCCTAAATTTTCAAGCTTTTCATAAATCTAAAAACTCTTTCAAGGTTAGAGAAAACTACGGACTTGGTTTCTACGGACTCTACAAATAGGGTCATTTCTACAAGTTCAACGGGCTTCACGGCTTCTACAGGTGGGTTCAATCAAAAGAATCAGTTTCTAACAATTGGTCATTTTTGGAATTGGTTCATTACCTTGGTTCAAATAGAAATCTCCATCGACAAGCATCAGCAGTAGGTTCAATGTTTGGTTCATCCTTTGGTTCAACATCAAATGGTTCAAAGGCGGGTTCAATCAAGCAGTTCAATGCTTTGTTTCAACATTTGGTTCATCCACTTTATTTCAATGCTTTGATTCATTATTTGGTTTAATCAAATGGTTCATCAGTCAGTTCAAGGCTTTGTTTGAACCATTGAATCAAAACTTGGTTCAACGGTTGGTTCAACATCTTGGTTCAATAGTTGGTTCATCGCCTTGGTTCAACAGTTGGTTCATCACCGAAGTTCAAAGGGGCAGTTCAATGCAAAAGGAAAAATTCTCCCGAAGGACAAGTGTCCTTGCAGAGGACACTTGATCAATGAAAGTACCCTTTGAAAGGGGCATTTGCAATGGTAATTCTTTCAGAATTCAAAATGACTAAGAATTGTCCACAAGGAAAAGCCTGAGGAAAAGCCTAGGGGAATTTACGAAGGGCCGCCGAAGGACCCCAAAGGGCAGGTGCCCTTGCAGGGGACTCTCGACTGCCAACTTAAAGGGCACTTCCTGAAGCCAAAGGGTCACCTTCCCTTTGGAAAGGATGTAAAACAAGAAGTTCGAAGGCCATGCAGGGATCTTTTCAAAGCTGTGGCTTGAGAGGGCAAGTTCAATCCAGAAAAGTGCCAAATAGAAAAGCCAAAAGAGGACAAAGGAATGAAGCACCCAAAAATGTCAAATTCAACATAGTGAATTAGCCATTGATCCTTTAAACATATAGACCAGAATACATTCACAAATTTCAAGGCCAAGACCAGCAAAAAGTGGGGAAGGAATAGAACAACAAACTAAATCCAAGACTTGATTCAATTAACCAGAAAAAGAGGAATGATGAAGATAAGATCAGATCACTAGGTGGACATTGAAAGTTGCAAACTTTCAATAAGTGTGACTTGTTTCCCTGCATTGATAAAATCAAATGGGTAAAATTCCCCTAAGTTCTAGCATGTCTTCTTAACAAATTCCAACACAAAATGATGTATTACTATTCCCGAGTCCTTCTTGAAGAGGCTATATAAGGGACTCTATTCTATTGTAATATGGATCTCTTTTTTGACAATTAGAATGAAACTCTGCCCAAATTGTAAGGCATTACTGAGACTTTGAGCTCAGATTGCCGATCATATTTTGTTAATGGAATAAGAAAGCAAGTGGGTTTTCAAACTTTGTGTTGTAATATCTTTGTTGTTGAGGAAATTGTTCTTGTCTTTTTCTCCAATATATCTTCTGTTCCTTTAATTCAATAAGCAGAATTTGTGATAGCAGTCAGAAAGGTGTCCTAAAGAGTCAAGTGTGGAGAGACTTTATGCCCCCATAATTGCCTTTAGTGTGTTTTCTTTTCATTTTTGTGTAAAGGACCTTGGGGCGACTTTATGCCCTCATTGTCCTTCGTATCTTACTCTTGAGAAATCTAGGTGAAGACTTTGTGCTGCATTTCGATTTGCTAGTTATTACATCCTTTGCTACATTTTATTGTTACTACCAGGAGTATTCTTGTGGTTTGCTGAATAGTACTTTTGAAAGAAGAGGAGTACTGTCTATCATTTCCCCTAAGTTTTTCCTTTGATCTACGTGCATCATCTCTAAAAAAGGAGAGATGGATGGTTTGTCCTTCCCCTAAGTATTATTTTATATATATATATATATATATATATATATATATATATATATATATATATATATATATATATATATATATATATATATATATCTTATCTATAGGGAACCTCCCCTTGATGAGAGGAGAGATCAGTCCCCTTTTGATGTGGTAAAACTACACATTTGGATGACTAATCTTCCTACTTTGGCTGATCAGACCTATTTTGTTTATCAGTACGCTGATCGACAAAATATTCAACCAATAATTTTTGGCGACTCCACTAGGGAATATAACCCATTATCATTATAACCCTTATCCATTACAGACTCTAGTGACTCCGTTTCATGTCTTACCCATTATCCATTTATAGCCTTACCATTTTCATCCATCTCCATTATTTTATCTGGTCTGCAAAACTAGAGCTATTGGGAAAGAAAGCACAGTTTGAAGCCTCAAGTTTTAAGCTGAAGCAGGGCCAGTTTCTTTTCCATTTTTGTCCTATAATCTAGCAACTCTACTCAAATGTGTTATTCCTATTGTTTATAATCTGATCATGGTAGTTTGAGGCCCCTGGGGTAACTCATTTGGCCCATTTAATCTAAGTCCACCCCTGCATGAGCTACCACTCAGTTTAAGGAGGAATTTCCCCAAATTCTTTGGTGATGGAAGAGTCCACCCTAATGAACACATTGTAGCCTTCACCATAGCCTATGGTGTGATAGGGGTGGAATTTGAAGATGTGGTAGTCAGGCTTTTTGTGGAGACACTATAAGGTGTTGCTGCAGACTGGTTTTACTATCTGCAAGCTGGATCAGTGACTAACTAGAATACACTTAAAGCCAAGTTCAAAGTAAGGTTCAAGCTTGCAGAAGATGCACATGCCTTGTTGGCCTAGCTCACTCAGATGAAGAAAGAGCCTCATGAGCCTATGAGGGATTTCATAGCCAAATTTGACAAACTAAGAAATAGAATCCTTATAATAGCTCGACCTACATCTAAGAATCTCAAATGCTTTTTCATTAATTCTCAGTTACCTGAAGTCAGTTTTCTTTTGAGATGTTTTGGTCAAATAGATCTTGCTGTAGCTCAACTTTTGGCCACTGAGGTAGAAGATGATCTCATCTTAGCAGGGAAGATAAGAAGAGATCCAAATAGAAATAGATCCTCATCTTTTTCTAAATATACATCTACAGGCACCACTAATCTAATGGTACAAAAGTTGGAAAATGAATTACTAGCCTTGAAAAGGCAAATGGCACAAAGTATGTCTTTTGTTCCTTTATATAAAGATATACCAAGGAGGACATTCCCTAATCAGCCATATCAAGGCAACGCTGCCAGAAGTCAAGGGCAAAAAAATTGTCTTCTTCCTCCACAGAGGAATCCTGCCTTTCAATCACCTCTAACAAACTCTGTAGTTGGATATCTAGAAATAGAGCATGTATCTTATTTCCAACCTGAGTTAGAGTAAGAAAATGGCACTGATCTCTTCAGGGAGGATCTAGAAGAATCAATTGGTGACTCTCACATTGGTTTCCTGAATTGTCAGGATGAACCCAGAAGTGAAGGTGATGCAATCAAAGGATCATATGCAATATTCACCCAATCCTAGAATTAGTCAGCCCAGTAGGCTGATAAAGAGAAGATAGAGGATTGACCCCAACCAAAAAATTTAATTGCTGAGCAGAGAACCCCTCTTCCTTTTCAATCAAAGGACCCAGTGATTAACAAAGAATTAAGTACATCAAACATCTCTGTACCTTCTACTTCAGCTTCGCAAACCAGTCCTCCCCCTCCTAGAAATCAAAAGGATGAACTCCCATCCTCTCTTCCAAATCCATTCCAGTCATTTGACATGATTGATCATGTCAAGGAATCCAAAATTCAAATGACTAAGTTTGAATCCCTGCAAGTCAATCCTAAGCAATTGGACATTGATGGAGAACCAGATGCGGACCTGTCTAAGACAAAATATGTGGTCACCCAAACATCAGCCCCTACAACACAAATTCTATCTGAGTCTTCAGGCAAGGGTAATTATTTGTTTACCACAAAGGATGTTCATGTTTTTACAAATGAAAGTCCTATAGCTGACAATCTAGGAATTGATCCAAACAAGACTTTAGGAGAATTGGTAGGATGTAGTATAAACAAGGAAGGATCTTCCATCTCTAATGAAGAGAAATCTAATAGGAGATCAGCTTTTGATGATGACAACAATTCTTCCACAAATGATGAAGTTGGAATTGTGTTGACATCTCCTCAAGGAGATATTTTTCCTTCATGCAATTTACAAGTTATCAACACCAACAACACAGCTAGATGTGAATCTCTGTTGCTTAAATTGAAGATTTCTCAAGATGAAGTCAAACTCCTTCACATCAAAGGAGATGTTAATCTGATAGTTTGTTAGGAGTTTGATATGGATAATCCAATCATGTGTTGGACTAGACCAAAAGAATAACCAATTATGGTAATTGACCATGTTGCTGCAAATGGTTTAAAGGTAGGTTCAATCAAGTAGTTCAATGCTTTGTTTCAACATTTGGTTCATCTGCTTTGTTTCAATGATTTGATTCATTCTTTGGTTCAATCAAATGGTTCTTCATTCAGTTCAAGGATTTGTTTGAACTGTTGAACCAAAACTTGGTTCAACGGTTGGTTCAACGTCTTGGTTCAACAGTTGGTTCATCACCTTGGTTCAACAGTTGGTTCATCACCAAAGTTCAAAGGGGTAGTTCAATGCAAAAGGAAAAAGTCTCCCAAAGGACAAGTGTCCTTGCAGAGGACACTTAATCAATGAAAGTACCCTTTGGAAGGGTCATTTGCAAAGGTAATTCTTTTAGAATTCAAAATGACTAAGAATTGTCCATAGGTAAAAGCCCAAGGAAAAGCCTGGGGGAATTTATGAAGGGCCGTCGAAGGACCCCAAAGGGTAGGTGCCCTTGCGGGGAACTCTCGACTACCAACTTAAAGGGCACTTCCTGAAGTTGAAGGGTCACCTTCCCTTTGGGAAGGATGTAAAACAAGAAGCCCGAAGGCCATTCAGGGATCTTTTCAAAGCCATGGCCCGAGAGGGAAAGTTCAATCCAAAAAAGTGCCAAATAGAAAATCCAAAAGAGGACAAAGGAATGACACACCCAAAAATGTCAAATTCAACACAGTGAATTACCCATTGATCCTTTAAACATACAGACTAGAATACATTCACAGATTTCAAGGCCAAGACCAGCAGAAAGCGGGGAAGGAACAGAATAGCAAACTAAATCTAGGACCTGATTCAATTAACCAAAAAAGGAGGAATGATGAAGATAAGATCAGATCACCAGGTAGACATTGAAAGTTGCAAACTTTCAATAAGTGTGACTTGTTTCCCTGCATTGATAAAATCAAATGGGTAAAATACCCCTAAGTTCTAACGTGTCTTCTTAACAGATTCTAATGCAAAATGATGTATTACTATTCTCGAGTCCTTCTTAAAGAGGATATATAAGGGAATCTCTTTTATTGTAATATGGATCTCTTTTTTGACAATTAGAATGAAACTCTGCCCAAATTGTACGGCATTACTGAGACTTTGAGCTCAGATTGTTGATCATATTTTATTACTAGAATAAGAAAGCAAGTGGTTTTTCAGACTTTGTGTTGTAATATCTTTGTTGTTGAGGAAATTGTTCTTATGTCTTTTTCTCCAATATATCTTATGTTCCTTTAATTCAATAAGCAAAATTAGTGATAGTAGTCAGAAAGGTGTCCTAAAGATTCAAGTGTGGAGAGACTTTGTGCCCCCATAATTGCCTTTAGTGTGTTTTCTTTTCATTTTTGTGTAAAGGACCTTGGGGTGACTTTGTGCCCTCATTGTATTTTGTATCTTACTCTTGAGCAATCCAGGTGAAGACTTTGTGTTGCATCTCAATTTCTTGGTTATTACATCCTTTGCTAAATTTTGTTGTTACTACCAAGAGTATTCTTGTGGTTTACTAAATACTACTTTTAAAAGAAGAGGAGTACTATCTATCATTTCCCCTGAGTGTTTCCTTTGATTTGCACGCATCATCTCTGAAAAAAGAGAGATGGATGGTTTGTCCTACCCCTGAGTATTATTTTCTATTTATATATATATATAGCTTATCTATAGGGAACCTCCCCTTGATGAGAGGAGAGATCAGTCCCCTTCTGATGTGGAGAAGGAATTGGAGAATGTGACTCCTCAAGAGGATAGAGGGTAGGGATGATCGTGCCTTCTACTTATGGTTGAAGAGCAGGAAAGGTATGATCCTCCATAGGTAATAGGAAGGATGAGGGTGGGGCCAGTGGCGTTGGTATGGTTAAAGTGTCCTCCAATATAAGAGGGGTAGATGGAGGACTATTAGTAGAAGAAGGCTCTTCTTCATGTGGTGGAGGGATAGGTTGACTAACCTCTTCAATTTGTGGAAGAGGTTGGTTAGGGATGAAAGGTGAAACCATATCGACTGTGTGTATATTACACTCTTGGGGGTCTTTGGCTATGGTCTGAATGTTATTTTGACTAGGGGGATGGTTAGGGAATGGTTATCTAAAGATGTCTTGGTTAGGTGGCATATTTGGGTTATCTAAGACAAGATCACCTTTATCTAACATGTCATGAATGACATTCTTGAGGGTTTTACAATTGTCTATGTCATGGCCTTTGACATGGTGATAATTACAGAAGTCATTCTCCCTATACCATACAGGGATGGCACGCGAGGGATCAAATTAAGGTGGTGGTCAAATTTGGGGGAGGTTGAGGACTCCATGTTTGACTAGTTTATCTAACATGGATGCATATGATTCTCTTATTGGAGTATATTAATGTTGTACGAATCATTGTTGGAATTGTTGTGTGATGTATTTTGATGTTGAAGGTTGAGTTTGGTTGGTTGTTGTTGAAGATGATGGTCTAACGACCACAGCATTTGTCTATCCCTTAGATTTGGAATTGGAGGAAGAAGATTTGGATGAAGGGTCATTTGATTTTGTGTTGGGGTTTTTACTACGCAATTTGACTTTATTTTCTTCAACAACACGGAGTTCAAGCTTCCTAGCCATGGTGAAAGCTTTGTCAAATGTACAGAATGTTTGGACCCACAAAGTAGATGAGGTGTGTTTGGCACATGCTTGTGAAAAGAGCTCAATGAGCTTTGGTTGAGGTAAAGAAAAGGAGAGTTGGTTGATTAAGCCTCTCCAACGGGCAATGAAATTAGCTATTAATTCATCGTTGAATTGTCTGATAGAATATAGGTCTGTGATGGAGACCTTTTTAGTTATGTTAATTGAAAAGTGGTCAAGAAATAGTTGAGCTAGTTGAGTGAAGGTAAATAGAGAGTGACTGGTAATAGAACTATACCAATCGAGGGCAACACTAGAAAGCGACATGGGAAATGTGCATAGTAATAATGCATCATCATGTGTTATAAGGTAACAAGCATGTCTAAATGCTCATAAATGTTGTTGTGGGTCCTCTTTACTCTGAAAATGAGTAAATTTTAAGAGTTCCCACTGACTAGGATATGGTTGGATTGGGACTGAAGGATGAATAGGTTCATTACAGATTTATTCATATGAGAGAACATTTCTTGAACCCAAAATGGATGTCTCAAGATTAGACATCTTATCCATCAACATCTTGATTAGATCGATTGATGGATTTGCAGGTGGGGTGCCCCCTAGGTTCTAGGGTACCTGGAAGGTGTTAGATGGAGCATATGACATAGTTGGTTGCACTTGTATAGGCACAACATATTGGTAACTAGTCATGGGGACTGATGTTGAAGTCAAGGGTGGTTGTGTCATAAAGCTAGAGGGCACAACTTGACTTGATGTCACCAAATGTGGTTGGATGGTGGCAACACTAGTCGAAGGATAAGTAGTCACTCTTGTATTTATGGGTGCAAGAGTAGGTGGGATGGAGAAAATTAAATTTTGTAATGGTGTAGAACTTTGTTGAATGGTTTGTGGTTGAGGGGGTACAGAAACCCCAAAGGAGGTAGGTCCAGAAATAGAAGGAGAGGCCACACTTTGAAGATTAGTCATGGTTGGGTTGTTAGTTGAGGCAATGGCCTAGGTGACCATGGGTTGGGTTATAGAGGCTATTGATATGATTGTCGTTTCAACTAAGGAAGTTGGCATCCCATAAATTAGGTTGCTTGAAGGATCTCACATTTGACTTCTTGTGAGATAGTATTGAAGAGCCTTGACATGGAGGTCAAGGAATCTTTCAAAGTTTGGGTCCCCTTCGGGAACAATAGGAGGTTGAGTTGGGGTTGGTTGGATAGGAGTACGTTCAGTTTCTGAATTATACTCCATTTGGGGACTTGATGTAGAAGGTGAAGGCAGGAGTGGTTGTTGCCTTGCATGGTCGACAAGAGTTTTGGTTTGACTACGTGTCAAAACCATCCAAGGCAAAATAGATTCAGGTTTTAAAAACTGTATGTTTCAGCCTCAGAAAACTAGAGTTTGTTTTTAACAACAAAAAGGTCAAGTTTTTAGCTTGCTGTTTGAGAAGAAATTTTTTGACAGTGATCGACATCGGTAGAAAAATCGATGTCGATGAAGTAAGTTGCTGAGGTCGGTCAGATAACCGATGTCGGTGAAGATAAGTTGCCGATGTCAGTGGAAAAACTGATGTCGGTTACTATGTATTTCCAAAAACTCAGAAAACTAAAAGTTTTTAGAAGAAAGAAGAAAGTTCTGAGTTGTTTTTGAAGCTCAAAATAATTCATCTTTACCAGCTCAAAAAAATAGATAAAAATAGAAAATTAGATGAAGACAAGCAACCTCTAAACATTAAATTCCTAAGAATAAATTTTAGAGTCGTGTTGGCTTATACCTTAAAAGAATATGTTTGGGAATTGGGCTTTTAGAACAAGTACTAAAAGAATCAATCTAAGGTTGGTTTTGGGTTAAGTTTTGGTGCTCAAAACCTATATTAGGTTCCATACATGGCTTGGTGCTAGGATCTTGCTCCCCTCACTTCACGAGCCCAAAGCCATGCAGGGTCGCTTAGCCAATATATACTTCCCCTAGAGTTTATACTCTGCCAGAGAACAGAGTGGGTTCCCCCCTTGCTACACTCTAGAATATTGGGTAGAATGATTAATCTAAGGAAGCATTTCTTAAACACCCTCTAATAAGATGGTGAGAAGTGAACACAAGGACTGGTGGGGTTACCACACTAGTGTCACTGGTGGGGATACTACACTAATGTCACTATAAGAATCACCAAGAAGGCCATAAATTCAAGTAAAAAATCCTCATATGCATTTCAACAAACAAAGTGCCTTAATAAGATACCCATGTATAAAGGATAAATCTAGAAAACACTCAAAAAGTGTAACATATAGATATAACTCTCATAAAATGGAGAAAAGAGAGAAAACCCATAGAAAATCTCCCCCTGAAAAAGAGAGAAGAATAAGAGTGAGATAGAAAACCCTCAAAAGATGATGTTGAAATAGTCCACACTCCAAGTACTCACAAGTCATGAAGGAAATCAATCTACACAAGTGGTCTGAATCTACTACTCAATCAAAAAATAACTAACACTAGGCTTCACCAGAATAAATTTAATAAAGAAGACTGTCAGTAGTGATGAAAGTAAAAAAAATTACTACATGTGTAAGGAATGCTCAACACCTATGAAGCAGAATGTACATCACACCTCCCCATACTACTGACTAGGTGGAGTGATGACAAAAAAGTCTGCATAAGTAGTTCAAATCCACTACTCAAACACCAAATAAGTTGACAATATATACACTAGAATAGCTCCCTATCATGCTCAAAGATACTATTAAACTATCAAAAAAGATAAGATGACATTGGGATTCACTAAAATAGCTAAAATTCAAGCTATGGGAGACTACCAATAGTCAAAAAGGTGATGTCAAAAATATAGATAATGTCTTAAATAAGATGCCTCATGGCAGTGATGGAAGAGATAAGCAACTAAAAAGTGAAAAGGTACTAAGAATAGAGAACAGAAATGCATGAAGGTAGATAAGGCTGAATCATCAAGCCCCCCATGGCACTTTATAAATTAGTTTGAGTTCAATATAACTTATACACATAAAAACACCAAATGGAAACAAGGAAGACATTGGGAGTCACCAAAATAGCTCCAAAACAGAAGATTGATGACCTATCAAATAAGCCATCAAGAATCATGAGAGATGCTTCAAAAACAAGGGAGATAAAAATTATCTCCATAGAAGAAGTCGAGAAACTAAAAAAGGGGCCTTAATGGAGACATGACACAAACTACCAGTGTGTCAAAGTGTCAATGCACAAACTAGCATATCGTGGGCTAATGGAAAAGTGTGGTAAATGGGAAAAAAATCCATCATGTATAAAAAAACACACTAGGAAAATATCAGCATCCAAAAAATAACAACCTACAAAGTACATGTAAAAGGACCTCAAGCTCAGTTGAAAATACGTCTGAGATAGTGCATGTGCGAAGTATAATGTAGAAAGTAGTAGGCCCATATCATAGGCAACCCCTTTGGAATATATAACTTTATAAGTTTATATATTTTACAATAAAAATAGTACTAATATAATGGGAATAAAAAATAAATCATATTTTTAAAAAGTAGCACTCAAATTCGAGTTACTACGCAAAAGTTATGGCATAATCAATTTCCCATCATTAATGGCCTATTAAATTTGTACAAGCAGTTTAAATGCATTACAAAATAATGGGTAAGGTAGCCTTCCAACAAATCTTTGGAACTAGAATAGAGTGTATAATGTAATGGTTTATATTGTGAGGGGGAATTATCCTCTGACCAACCTAGGCCTCACCCTTCGTCTTCTACAAGCAAAAAAATAAGGTATTAACCAAGCAATGAAACAAGCTCCTTAAGAATACATTGTTTTTAAATTAAAAAATAATAAAAACTACATCCCCCTATAAATATATTCCCCCACCAAAATAAAATTAGACCACATTAAAAATACTCCCACAAAAAGTGCATCCTCCACTTACAATGTTTCTCCCACTTACCATTAAAATTATCTCCCCACATACACAATAATCCACCATACATTAATAAAGAAACAAAATATCCAAGTTGATAGACATCATGTAGTGGAAAAAATAATCATAGGCTAAATTATGGGTCATATTTGTATAAAAAATGGAAAAATAGTGGCCATGTAGGAGGTGAGGCAGTGAACTAACCATGGGTAAATGCCACAACCAACAGGTTGTAATCCGAAGCAGCCAATAATTGAGGTTGTGACATATTGCATCTAAATAAATGCCATGTCCTTCTCTATATAAATTTGCATGCCACCTTGGAATACCACATACTTAAAAGGGCTCTATGGCATGAATTAACCTTAGTCATCAAACTAATGCCCAGGGTTGAATTCTAGATAGTTAGCACTCTAAATTATGGTCATCTATAGATTGATGCATGTAAATAGTACATGTTTTGAAACTCTTCATAAGAGAAATAATATCCACCAGTAGTGGTGTTTGAATATAAATTATTCCATCAAATTTAATCATTGGGTAGAGATTGGGTAGAGAGTATATTTATCAAATTTGGTGATGGTGATGAGAGGAGGATTTGAGTGAAACAAATGCAGGTAGGCATTAAGAAGATGTTGACCAACATGCAAACCAAAACATATTGAGTTTTTTTACCCCATATCTATAACTATGCCATGGGTATCTTTATCATATATGGTAGGATAGATCAATCTTTGCATTAATTAGGTAGATATGGGCTAGGGCTAAAATAATATAAAGCCAATGCCAACAAAACATCAAAACCTCAATGCATAAATATGCATGCCAAAACCTTTAGATATATAATAATGTTTGGATTATAATAAAAAATATAATTATATGTAAGATCCAATGCAAATATTCAAATAGAATATATACTTCTCAACCAAATCAATGACTTTTAATGTTAATCATACAACCAAAAATAGTCTACCAAATCATGATGCCAATGATAATATTGATCTGTACGATTGTATTGAAAAAATAATAATGGATTCAAATGAAATTCTGATCTAAATGTCTAATAAATCTTGATTATCAAACCATAAGATTATATAAAGGATCCATAACAAATTCAAATCAACACTTTCTAATGAAAAAACCTAGGATCCATACGGTATAGTTAATGGCCATAATAAAATACAAATACAAAACACATTGTGAGGATAAATAATGCAATAAAGTAGGTTTAGTGATGGATATTTGAGGATGGATTTGATACCATGAAATATTTCACAACACTCCTCAACTAATATCTCTCCAACTTAGATTTACCATAGCAATGAGTTCTTCAGCATACACACAAGGAAAAAAACCAACTATGAATAAAACCAATTATTATTCACAAAATGAGATGAAAAAACATGTATAATACAATGTAGATCCCTTACTTAAGTAATCAAGTATAAAAAAGAGTCAATCCTAACTATTTAATGTGGGATCAATACTCACATAGGATAAAATTAGCAAAACGATGAAAATCATAGCTAAAACCTAGCAAACATGAGCAATATACTCTAACAATTATTTAGATCTTATCTTGAAGGAAAGCTTGTCTTGTGGAGTCTTAGATGCAATAGGAGGATTAATTTTATCTTGGATCTTGATTCATCATTTTAGATCACATAAAATGTTTAAAAATACCATTGGCCAAGGGGGATATAGAGGTTTGACAAGTCTTCTTCAAGGAAATTATGGTCTAACACTATCTCTTTCATTTTATAGATATAAGTTACATAATTGCTTGGTTAATGAATTTTTATATCCTTGTTTAGACTTTCTCTACACTAATACTTAGTGTGGTTATAGGTTTTTTTGAACTTTCCATTTATCTAACTTATGAATCTTAGGCCCCCATTTACCTATCATGGCTCCTTGACCATTTTGATATGTTTCTAACCCTTCCCAATTTACTTAAATTACTTGATTGAGATATTAGATTACTTACAAAATAGAGACCTAGTTAGAGATAATTTATTGTGTTGATTACCTAAAGGATTTGAAACCCTTTATCTTTATATTATATTTTAGGTGCTCCTCATGCTAAGTTTTTGGATCCATTTGGTTATATCATGATTTATTAAGTATCAATGGCCTCTCTTTGATTTACCTTATCCAAATCTAGATCTTTAGATAGGATATTTTTAATTCAACCCTAACTCATTGCATACAATATTCACCTTTATTTTTTTTCTTAATACCAATTAAAGAAGTAATTTATTTTTAAATGCATTAATAAAATGCAATCTATAGTCATTAGTGAAATATTGAGCAAGAATTAATCTTCCTCAATAAGATTTATTATACTATTTGACTTCAAATATAACTATGCATATGAGTTATGTAGTTTACAATAGATAAGTTACACAAATAAATATTACTGAGTAACTAACCCATACAAGATTATTCAGAAGAGTAAAGACACTTATTTTAATAATTAATTTAGCTAATAACAAAGTGCCTAATTTATATTCTACATATGTCTTTTCCTTTTTATGTTCATAAATAATCAATTAGTGTATATAATGCACACTCATAAATTTCAAACCTCAAAACCACTAAAGGAACAACTATCTATTTGACATTTTACTTTCAACTTTTAATACCAACCACTACAATAATAAGCATGTAGTTCAATATATAATAGGTTACTAAATGGAAGAGTTAAACCTTAACATAAACACTCAGCTATCAAGTATTGAATCCAACTTTCTCACTAAAAAAAATCATTCAACTCTAATTCATATTGATGTAACATTGGTGGTGAACATTAATAAAATGTGTAGTTTTCAAACCAAGAAATCCGCTTACAACATTAATTTGAATTTGGTGTTTACTAGTATTAATATAAGCCATAGATTAAACCATTATACTTAGTCCAAAAATCATGCCCAAACTTTCTCACAATGCCTATCAAATCAAATAACTAAAACCATATTTGAACTCATTTAATTCTTAGGCATTTCCAATACCACTATTGTCTCTCTAATCATAGTAAATTAATATGTCTAATGAGCTTGATTGATCTTTAACAACCACCTCTTGTATCAATTATGTTGTCCCCCAAATATATCAGCTATTTTTGGGACAACATTTGAACTATTTTGGTTCTACAGACCAAAATTATCTCTTCCCTTTCCAAAATTTGTCTTGGGCATTCAAATTCCTAAATTTTCAAGCTTTTCATAAATCTAAAAACTCTTTCAAGGTTAGAGAAAACTACGGACTTGGTTTCTACGGACTCTACAAATAGGGTCATTTCTACAAGTTCAACGGGCTTCACGGCTTCTACAGGTGGGTTCAATCAAAAGAATCAGTTTCTAACAATTGGTCATTTTTGGAATTGGTTCATTACCTTGGTTCAAATAGAAATCTCCATCGACAAGCATCAGCAGTAGGTTCAATGTTTGGTTCATCCTTTGGTTCAACATCAAATGGTTCAAAGGCGGGTTCAATCAAGCAGTTCAATGCTTTGTTTCAACATTTGGTTCATCCACTTTATTTCAATGCTTTGATTCATTATTTGGTTTAATCAAATGGTTCATCAGTCAGTTCAAGGCTTTGTTTGAACCATTGAATCAAAACTTGGTTCAACGGTTGGTTCAACATCTTGGTTCAATAGTTGGTTCATCGCCTTGGTTCAACAGTTGGTTCATCACCGAAGTTCAAAGGGGCAGTTCAATGCAAAAGGAAAAATTCTCCCGAAGGACAAGTGTCCTTGCAGAGGACACTTGATCAATGAAAGTACCCTTTGAAAGGGGCATTTGCAATGGTAATTCTTTCAGAATTCAAAATGACTAAGAATTGTCCACAAGGAAAAGCCTGAGGAAAAGCCTAGGGGAATTTACGAAGGGCCGCCGAAGGACCCCAAAGGGCAGGTGCCCTTGCAGGGGACTCTCGACTGCCAACTTAAAGGGCACTTCCTGAAGCCAAAGGGTCACCTTCCCTTTGGAAAGGATGTAAAACAAGAAGTTCGAAGGCCATGCAGGGATCTTTTCAAAGCTGTGGCTTGAGAGGGCAAGTTCAATCCAGAAAAGTGCCAAATAGAAAAGCCAAAAGAGGACAAAGGAATGAAGCACCCAAAAATGTCAAATTCAACATAGTGAATTAGCCATTGATCCTTTAAACATATAGACCAGAATACATTCACAAATTTCAAGGCCAAGACCAGCAAAAAGTGGGGAAGGAATAGAACAACAAACTAAATCCAAGACTTGATTCAATTAACCAGAAAAAGAGGAATGATGAAGATAAGATCAGATCACTAGGTGGACATTGAAAGTTGCAAACTTTCAATAAGTGTGACTTGTTTCCCTGCATTGATAAAATCAAATGGGTAAAATTCCCCTAAGTTCTAGCATGTCTTCTTAACAAATTCCAACACAAAATGATGTATTACTATTCCCGAGTCCTTCTTGAAGAGGCTATATAAGGGACTCTATTCTATTGTAATATGGATCTCTTTTTTGACAATTAGAATGAAACTCTGCCCAAATTGTAAGGCATTACTGAGACTTTGAGCTCAGATTGCCGATCATATTTTGTTAATGGAATAAGAAAGCAAGTGGGTTTTCAAACTTTGTGTTGTAATATCTTTGTTGTTGAGGAAATTGTTCTTGTCTTTTTCTCCAATATATCTTCTGTTCCTTTAATTCAATAAGCAGAATTTGTGATAGCAGTCAGAAAGGTGTCCTAAAGAGTCAAGTGTGGAGAGACTTTATGCCCCCATAATTGCCTTTAGTGTGTTTTCTTTTCATTTTTGTGTAAAGGACCTTGGGGCGACTTTATGCCCTCATTGTCCTTCGTATCTTACTCTTGAGAAATCTAGGTGAAGACTTTGTGCTGCATTTCGATTTGCTAGTTATTACATCCTTTGCTACATTTTATTGTTACTACCAGGAGTATTCTTGTGGTTTGCTGAATAGTACTTTTGAAAGAAGAGGAGTACTGTCTATCATTTCCCCTAAGTTTTTCCTTTGATCTACGTGCATCATCTCTAAAAAAGGAGAGATGGATGGTTTGTCCTTCCCCTAAGTATTATTTTATATATATATATATATATATATATATATATATATATATATATATATATATATATCTTATCTATAGGGAACCTCCCCTTGATGAGAGGAGAGATCAGTCCCCTTTTGATGTGGTAAAACTACACATTTGGATGACTAATCTTCCTACTTTGGCTGATCAGACCTATTTTGTTTATCAGTACGCTGATCGACAAAATATTCAACCAATAATTTTTGGCGACTCCACTAGGGAATATAACCCATTATCATTATAACCCTTATCCATTACAGACTCTAGTGACTCCGTTTCATGTCTTACCCATTATCCATTTATAGCCTTACCATTTTCATCCATCTCCATTATTTTATCTGGTCTGCAAAACTAGAGCTATTGGGAAAGAAAGCACAGTTTGAAGCCTCAAGTTTTAAGCTGAAGCAGGGCCAGTTTCTTTTCCATTTTTGTCCTATAATCTAGCAACTCTACTCAAATGTGTTATTCCTATTGTTTATAATCTGATCATGGTAGTTTGAGGCCCCTGGGGTAACTCATTTGGCCCATTTAATCTAAGTCCACCCCTGCATGAGCTACCACTCAGTTTAAGGAGGAATTTCCCCAAATTCTTTGGTGATGGAAGAGTCCACCCTAATGAACACATTGTAGCCTTCACCATAGCCTATGGTGTGATAGGGGTGGAATTTGAAGATGTGGTAGTCAGGCTTTTTGTGGAGACACTATAAGGTGTTGCTGCAGACTGGTTTTACTATCTGCAAGCTGGATCAGTGACTAACTAGAATACACTTAAAGCCAAGTTCAAAGTAAGGTTCAAGCTTGCAGAAGATGCACATGCCTTGTTGGCCTAGCTCACTCAGATGAAGAAAGAGCCTCATGAGCCTATGAGGGATTTCATAGCCAAATTTGACAAACTAAGAAATAGAATCCTTATAATAGCTCGACCTACATCTAAGAATCTCAAATGCTTTTTCATTAATTCTCAGTTACCTGAAGTCAGTTTTCTTTTGAGATGTTTTGGTCAAATAGATCTTGCTGTAGCTCAACTTTTGGCCACTGAGGTAGAAGATGATCTCATCTTAGCAGGGAAGATAAGAAGAGATCCAAATAGAAATAGATCCTCATCTTTTTCTAAATATACATCTACAGGCACCACTAATCTAATGGTACAAAAGTTGGAAAATGAATTACTAGCCTTGAAAAGGCAAATGGCACAAAGTATGTCTTTTGTTCCTTTATATAAAGATATACCAAGGAGGACATTCCCTAATCAGCCATATCAAGGCAACGCTGCCAGAAGTCAAGGGCAAAAAAATTGTCTTCTTCCTCCACAGAGGAATCCTGCCTTTCAATCACCTCTAACAAACTCTGTAGTTGGATATCTAGAAATAGAGCATGTATCTTATTTCCAACCTGAGTTAGAGTAAGAAAATGGCACTGATCTCTTCAGGGAGGATCTAGAAGAATCAATTGGTGACTCTCACATTGGTTTCCTGAATTGTCAGGATGAACCCAGAAGTGAAGGTGATGCAATCAAAGGATCATATGCAATATTCACCCAATCCTAGAATTAGTCAGCCCAGTAGGCTGATAAAGAGAAGATAGAGGATTGACCCCAACCAAAAAATTTAATTGCTGAGCAGAGAACCCCTCTTCCTTTTCAATCAAAGGACCCAGTGATTAACAAAGAATTAAGTACATCAAACATCTCTGTACCTTCTACTTCAGCTTCGCAAACCAGTCCTCCCCCTCCTAGAAATCAAAAGGATGAACTCCCATCCTCTCTTCCAAATCCATTCCAGTCATTTGACATGATTGATCATGTCAAGGAATCCAAAATTCAAATGACTAAGTTTGAATCCCTGCAAGTCAATCCTAAGCAATTGGACATTGATGGAGAACCAGATGCGGACCTGTCTAAGACAAAATATGTGGTCACCCAAACATCAGCCCCTACAACACAAATTCTATCTGAGTCTTCAGGCAAGGGTAATTATTTGTTTACCACAAAGGATGTTCATGTTTTTACAAATGAAAGTCCTATAGCTGACAATCTAGGAATTGATCCAAACAAGACTTTAGGAGAATTGGTAGGATGCAGTATAAACAAGGAAGGATCTTCCATCTCTAATGAAGAGAAATCTAATAGGAGATCAGCTTTTGATGATGACAACAATTCTTCCACAAATGATGAAGTTGGAATTGTGTTGACATCTCCTCAAGGAGATATTTTTCCTTCATGCAATTTACAAGTTATCAACACCAACAACACAGCTAGATGTGAATCTCTGTTGCTTAAATTGAAGATTTCTCAAGATGAAGTCAAACTCCTTCACATCAAAGGAGATGTTAATCTGATAGTTTGTTAGGAGTTTGATATGGATAATCCAATCATGTGTTGGACTAGACCAAAAGAATAACCAATTATGGTAATTGACCATGTTGCTGCAAATGGTTTAAAGGTAGGTTCAATCAAGTAGTTCAATGCTTTGTTTCAACATTTGGTTCATCTGCTTTGTTTCAATGATTTGATTCATTCTTTGGTTCAATCAAATGGTTCTTCATTCAGTTCAAGGATTTGTTTGAACTGTTGAACCAAAACTTGGTTCAACGGTTGGTTCAACGTCTTGGTTCAACAGTTGGTTCATCACCTTGGTTCAACAGTTGGTTCATCACCAAAGTTCAAAGGGGTAGTTCAATGCAAAAGGAAAAAGTCTCCCAAAGGACAAGTGTCCTTGCAGAGGACACTTAATCAATGAAAGTACCCTTTGGAAGGGTCATTTGCAAAGGTAATTCTTTTAGAATTCAAAATGACTAAGAATTGTCCATAGGTAAAAGCCCAAGGAAAAGCCTGGGGGAATTTATGAAGGGCCGCCGAAGGACCCCAAAGGGTAGGTGCCCTTGCGGGGAACTCTCGACTACCAACTTAAAGGGCACTTCCTGAAGTTGAAGGGTCACCTTCCCTTTGGGAAGGATGTAAAACAAGAAGCCCGAAGGCCATTCAGGGATCTTTTCAAAGCCATGGCCCGAGAGGGAAAGTTCAATCCAAAAAAGTGCCAAATAGAAAATCCAAAAGAGGACAAAGGAATGACACACCCAAAAATGTCAAATTCAACACAGTGAATTACCCATTGATCCTTTAAACATACAGACTAGAATACATTCACAGATTTCAAGGCCAAGACCAGCAGAAAGCGGGGAAGGAACAGAATAGCAAACTAAATCTAGGACCTGATTCAATTAACCAAAAAAGGAGGAATGATGAAGATAAGATCAGATCACCAGGTAGACATTGAAAGTTGCAAACTTTCAATAAGTGTGACTTGTTTCCCTGCATTGATAAAATCAAATGGGTAAAATACCCCTAAGTTCTAACGTGTCTTCTTAACAGATTCTAATGCAAAATGATGTATTACTATTCTCGAGTCCTTCTTAAAGAGGATATATAAGGGAATCTCTTTTATTGTAATATGGATCTCTTTTTTGACAATTAGAATGAAACTCTGCCCAAATTGTACGGCATTACTGAGACTTTGAGCTCAGATTGTTGATCATATTTTATTACTAGAATAAGAAAGCAAGTGGTTTTTCAGACTTTGTGTTGTAATATCTTTGTTGTTGAGGAAATTGTTCTTATGTCTTTTTCTCCAATATATCTTATGTTCCTTTAATTCAATAAGCAAAATTAGTGATAGTAGTCAGAAAGGTGTCCTAAAGATTCAAGTGTGGAGAGACTTTGTGCCCCCATAATTGCCTTTAGTGTGTTTTCTTTTCATTTTTGTGTAAAGGACCTTGGGGTGACTTTGTGCCCTCATTGTATTTTGTATCTTACTCTTGAGCAATCCAGGTGAAGACTTTGTGTTGCATCTCAATTTCTTGGTTATTACATCCTTTGCTAAATTTTGTTGTTACTACCAAGAGTATTCTTGTGGTTTACTAAATACTACTTTTAAAAGAAGAGGAGTACTATCTATCATTTCCCCTGAGTGTTTCCTTTGATTTGCACGCATCATCTCTGAAAAAAGAGAGATGGATGGTTTGTCCTACCCCTGAGTATTATTTTCTATTTATATATATATATAGCTTATCTATAGGGAACCTCCCCTTGATGAGAGGAGAGATCAGTCCCCTTCTGATGTGGAGAAGGAATTGGAGAATGTGACTCCTCAAGAGGATAGAGGGTAGGGATGATCGTGCCTTCTACTTATGGTTGAAGAGCAGGAAAGGTATGATCCTCCATAGGTAATAGGAAGGATGAGGGTGGGGCCAGTGGCGTTGGTATGGTTAAAGTGTCCTCCAATATAAGAGGGGTAGATGGAGGACTATTAGTAGAAGAAGGCTCTTCTTCATGTGGTGGAGGGATAGGTTGACTAACCTCTTCAATTTGTGGAAGAGGTTGGTTAGGGATGAAAGGTGAAACCATATCGACTGTGTGTATATTACACTCTTGGGGGTCTTTGGCTATGGTCTGAATGTTATTTTGACTAGGGGGATGGTTAGGGAATGGTTATCTAAAGATGTCTTGGTTAGGTGGCATATTTGGGTTATCTAAGACAAGATCACCTTTATCTAACATGTCATGAATGACATTCTTGAGGGTTTTACAATTGTCTATGTCATGGCCTTTGACATGGTGATAATTACAGAAGTCATTCTCCCTATACCATACAGGGATGGCACGCGAGGGATCAAATTAAGGTGGTGGTCAAATTTGGGGGAGGTTGAGGACTCCATGTTTGACTAGTTTATCTAACATGGATGCATATGATTCTCTTATTGGAGTATATTAATGTTGTACGAATCATTGTTGGAATTGTTGTGTGATGTATTTTGATGTTGAAGGTTGAGTTTGGTTGGTTGTTGTTGAAGATGATGGTCTAACGACCACAGCATTTGTCTATCCCTTAGATTTGGAATTGGAGGAAGAAGATTTGGATGAAGGGTCATTTGATTTTGTGTTGGGGTTTTTACTACGCAATTTGACTTTATTTTCTTCAACAACACGGAGTTCAAGCTTCCTAGCCATGGTGAAAGCTTTGTCAAATGTACAGAATGTTTGGACCCACAAAGTAGATGAGGTGTGTTTGGCACATGCTTGTGAAAAGAGCTCAATGAGCTTTGGTTGAGGTAAAGAAAAGGAGAGTTGGTTGATTAAGCCTCTCCAACGGGCAATGAAATTAGCTATTAATTCATCGTTGAATTGTCTGATAGAATATAGGTCTGTGATGGAGACCTTTTTAGTTATGTTAATTGAAAAGTGGTCAAGAAATAGTTGAGCTAGTTGAGTGAAGGTAAATAGAGAGTGACTGGTAATAGAACTATACCAATCGAGGGCAACACTAGAAAGCGACATGGGAAATGTGCATAGTAATAATGCATCATCATGTGTTATAAGGTAACAAGCATGTCTAAATGCTCATAAATGTTGTTGTGGGTCCTCTTTACTCTGAAAATGAGTAAATTTTAAGAGTTCCCACTGACTAGGATATGGTTGGATTGGGACTGAAGGATGAATAGGTTCATTACAGATTTATTCATATGAGAGAACATTTCTTGAACCCAAAATGGATGTCTCAAGATTAGACATCTTATCCATCAACATCTTGATTAGATCGATTGATGGATTTGCAGGTGGGGTGCCCCCTAGGTTCTAGGGTACCTGGAAGGTGTTAGATGGAGCATATGACATAGTTGGTTGCACTTGTATAGGCACAACATATTGGTAACTAGTCATGGGGACTGATGTTGAAGTCAAGGGTGGTTGTGTCATAAAGCTAGAGGGCACAACTTGACTTGATGTCACCAAATGTGGTTGGATGGTGGCAACACTAGTCGAAGGATAAGTAGTCACTCTTGTATTTATGGGTGCAAGAGTAGGTGGGATGGAGAAAATTAAATTTTGTAATGGTGTAGAACTTTGTTGAATGGTTTGTGGTTGAGGGGGTACAGAAACCCCAAAGGAGGTAGGTCCAGAAATAGAAGGAGAGGCCACACTTTGAAGATTAGTCATGGTTGGGTTGTTAGTTGAGGCAATGGCCTAGGTGACCATGGGTTGGGTTATAGAGGCTATTGATATGATTGTCGTTTCAACTAAGGAAGTTGGCATCCCATAAATTAGGTTGCTTGAAGGATCTCACATTTGACTTCTTGTGAGATAGTATTGAAGAGCCTTGACATGGAGGTCAAGGAATCTTTCAAAGTTTGGGTCCCCTTCGGGAACAATAGGAGGTTGAGTTGGGGTTGGTTGGATAGGAGTACGTTCAGTTTCTGAATTATACTCCATTTGGGGACTTGATGTAGAAGGTGAAGGCAGGAGTGGTTGTTGCCTTGCATGGTCGACAAGAGTTTTGGTTTGACTACGTGTCAAAACCATCCAAGGCAAAATAGATTCAGGTTTTAAAAACTGTATGTTTCAGCCTCAGAAAACTAGAGTTTGTTTTTAACAACAAAAAGGTCAAGTTTTTAGCTTGCTGTTTGAGAAGAAATTTTTTGACAGTGATCGACATCGGTAGAAAAATCGATGTCGATGAAGTAAGTTGCTGAGGTCGGTCAGATAACCGATGTCGGTGAAGATAAGTTGCCGATGTCAGTGGAAAAACTGATGTCGGTTACTATGTATTTCCAAAAACTCAGAAAACTAAAAGTTTTTAGAAGAAAGAAGAAAGTTCTGAGTTGTTTTTGAAGCTCAAAATAATTCATCTTTACCAGCTCAAAAAAATAGATAAAAATAGAAAATTAGATGAAGACAAGCAACCTCTAAACATTAAATTCCTAAGAATAAATTTTAGAGTCGTGTTGGCTTATACCTTAAAAGAATATGTTTGGGAATTGGGCTTTTAGAACAAGTACTAAAAGAATCAATCTAAGGTTGGTTTTGGGTTAAGTTTTGGTGCTCAAAACCTATATTAGGTTCCATACATGGCTTGGTGCTAGGATCTTGCTCCCCTCACTTCACGAGCCCAAAGCCATGCAGGGTTGCTTAGCCAATATATACTTCCCCTAGAGTTTATACTCTGCCAGAGAACAGAGTGGGTTCCCCCCTTGCTAGTGAAGTCCAAGTGGGATCACCAGGAAGGGTAAGGTATCTGCTAGGTGATGAAATCCTAGTCAGGCCTTGTCTCAGGTATGTTTAGATGTTTAATTGTGAATGTGGTCAGGTTGTGTAACATATGTGCACTACGATTTATTCATAATGCTTTTTAATTACTAAGTGAGAAGGCTAAATATGCATTCAAGTAGGAATGAGATGCAATAGATTTTAGCCCAAATTGAAATGTTTTGTTCGGATGCAAATAATTAGGAAAAGGTTAAGAGCATGAATTTCACTACTCTAAAATGCAAGGAAAAAAGTGACAAGAAGAAAAAGAAGGTTCTTTTTAACTTGTGCTAATGGTTTCTTTTCGAAATGAGAAGATAGAATAAGGATGCAAGAAGAGAAATTTTCCTAATGCACCTATATGAAAGTTTGTTTTAGAAGAAATGAACCCAAGGAAAACTCCAAGGTCCCACCAGGCGTGCCAAAATGTTTCTACTTATTTTCTGCTTATTACATTCAAAAGAAATAAGAAACTAAAGTTAAATGGTCAGGGGTTAGATGATACTCGGATGAAGTTGCACACTGTATCCAAATGATTGAAGGAGCTCCTCTTTGGCTGTGGAGGATGACACTTGTAGATAAGAAGGACTTAAATAATGAAAATTTAAATAGATATATGGTGGACTGCCAAGCACATGCTCGATCCCAGAAGTGCAAAGACTTCCTTGAGGGATGATAGTCCACTAGTTGATAAAAATAATGTCGTAATGGAAAGAAATAATGAAAGACTTAAAGAAATAGAAATAGATAATGTGTACCTAAATCTTGTAATTAGTCTTCCATAGTCGCCGATGTCGATCATTCTACCATCATCAATTGGTCAATGTTGCCAATGTCGGTTAGGTTGTCGACGTCAGTAGGGGCAATGAGCCTTGATGCCAATGTTGGTAGGGGCAATGGGCCTTAGATGGCTTTTAGGTTATACCTGTGGTCAACAAAATGGTCTGGGAGATTCAAAAGGGTTGTGCAGGGATGCAGGGTAGTGGATAGAGTCTTAGGAAGGACAAAGGTAGGGGACAGGGGTGGAAGGAGAATAAGGATGAGAGGAAGGCTTTTCACCCTTTCTGGGAAGAAAGTTGGGTTATCTCAACAGTACTCAGAATAGCTAATGGACTAATTATCAATGCATTTTAAAAATACTAAAATATAAACAAAAGAATACTTAGCTATTGGTGGAGAACCAGAAGTGTAGGAGACTTGTTCGCGTTATGGCTGATGCTAAAGACCTTGTGCAATGTTTCAATCTGGTGTGGAGTGAATTTTGTAGAGTTTCTTAGCCTAGAGAGTGATGATAGAATGTTAATGCCTCATCCCAAAGCCTACCTGTGATGTGTAAAGAGTCAAGGAGCAATAGAATTTGGATTCAGGTTAAGAGAATTTGCATTCGGGCCTCCAGTCAAGGTTAGAATTTAGTTTTAAGTAACCGATGTCGGCGATCCTGCCAGCATCGGCCGATGGTTGACCAATGTCAGTATCTAGAGAATGGGTAAAAAGGCTATTTTTAGCCTTTCACCCATTCTTCCATTTGCCAAGTTTGGTTGTCATTGTTGAATGGTCCAAAGGCAGGTTTAATAGGCACGAGAATTAGTGGGGGAGTTGAAATAGGTCTTAGGTAATTATGATTAGTCATAGGGTGATAAATGGTCTAAGAGCTAGGAATATAAGGTGAGGTATTTAGGGGGATGATTAATTTAAAATAAGTATTTTAAATTAAGTATAGGTTAGGCATGTTGAAGTTAGAAAGGGACCAAGGGGGGTTGACACTAGTTTGGTGTCTACAGGGATCATCTTCAATAGAGTTCCTAGATATGATTTAATTAGGACCTAGTGAGATAGTAGAGGATGACCTCAAGGTATTTTCTAAATCATATGGGTTTTATGATGAGGAAGCACATGTTAAGGAGCCCCAAGCCTAGACTAAGGAAGTAGAGTAAGATAGGGGAAAGGATGTTGCTTTGGACTTGGTTCTAGTTTCACCCCTATATAAAAGGAAAGTTGAATTAGTATTGGTTCCAGCTAGTAATAATAAGCCTGGACTGACTCTCACTCACCCCATGAGTGAAGTCAACTTGTTTTTTGATGAATATCCCATTCATGGGCCAGTCATCCCTAAATGGTTCATTTATGGGAAAATACAAAAGATCTTAACATTGTAGCATTCATGGGCCTTGACCCAAGTAGTCCATATTGATATTCATCATGAGGTCAAGATATGGATATTGACTTTGATGAAGGAAGAAGAAGAGAGAATAATAATTTCCATAAGAAGGTCAAGATTCAATCATCACACAGGTGGAAGTCCCAAAACCCCCAAATATATTAGAGTCAATAGTTAGTGTGCATTTCAATCCCAAAACACTAGGATTAGAAAGGGTCACCACCAAGAAGACCATGGTTGGAGGTGAAGAATCCACATTTTGAAAGGTTTAACCATTTGTTGGTTTAACTCCCATTGGAGGTCAAAATCTTCGTAAGCATCCTATTCATGAGGAGGACATAGAAGGACTAGTTGATGCTCATTTAGCTCATTTAAAAATAGGTATTAAAGGCATGAAGCAAAGGATAGAGAACCTAGAGAAATAAAAAGAGAATTTAGAGACATGGGATATCTTGTCAGTCCCAAAGGTAATGATAAAGATCTTTGAAGCATCTTTATATGACATGTTCAACCCTTTGAAGTCTATGAAGCTAAGGTAGAGTGAAGGTGAAATAGCCAAGGGTTTATTAACCCAATGGAAGATCTCAAAGGATAAAATAAGGGAGATTATCAACATACTAATTAATGGTAGGATTCTTGGCTTTAAAACCACTAGCCTAGCCCACTTCAACATCATATTGGGGATATATTTTGATAAAATCCAAAGTTTGAGTACTTAATCAAAGAGATTAGAGAGACTCCTAGGAGATGATGAGGAGCTGATAATTAGAATCAAACAACTCCTTGTTCCCATGCAATAAACCCCCCAAATTCTATCTCCCTAGGCATCATTGATGATGATGAGTTCAATCATAGAGACACTCTGGTAATGCAAGAAGTAAGGAGCAAAAGTCAAGGCCAATAAATGATATTCCTTTCTATGTAAAGGATTTGTAGTATTTTAATGTGGATATTCTTTTGTAAATGCATATACTAGTTTTTTAGCATATTTTCCTATAGGTTAGTCTATTCTAAAAAGAGAAATGTATTCTAGAACTGTGAAGAAGGATAGCTGTCCTTATCTTTGTACATGTGTAATATTATGACTGACCAATATACTACCTAAGTCTCCTATAAAAGGAAGTATTACCATTTTTTAAAGAGAGAGAGAGTTTGAGCTAAAACTTGTATACTTTTGATCAATTAATATAAGCAAGGAATACTAAAATGTTTGTCCAAATTTGTTTGTATCAATTATTACATGGTTTCTCTCTCAATCGCTTGTGCGAAGTCTTGAATTTGAATGGATTTTTATGAATTCTTAAGGTGAATCTTTGATATAGGGTTGCTAATTTTTGTTGATGTTGGATTATCTAAATGTTCTTAAACTTTTTTTCATTTTATTTGCTCTACATTAGGATGTGCAAATGATATTTGGATGCAGTAGTAAACCTTTAAGGCAAAGTTGGTTCATACTTGTACTTTCTTATGTTTTCTTGAGATATTTTCCTAGTGTATGGTGGGATTTGAGCATCTACTCCTTTGAATTATATATTAGTTAAATTCATGTTCAATTGAAAGTAAAAACATGTCATAATGTTTGAGGCAAATATCAGCAATCACATACTTCCTTCTTTTTCTTCTTTTTTTGACCAAATCACTTTAGTTTAAGCTTCACTATAAATATTCATTTAGATTAATATTTATTTTAGAATTTTATCATAAATTCAATGAGAATAGCATAATATCTCTTGCATTTCACTTAGATTAAGGACCATGGTGGCTCTCAAACACCAATCAATATAAATTTGTGGAACAGTTTAATTTTCTCTACCCTTATTTCACCACAAGTAACTAGATCACCAAAACTTGCTACTCATGCTTTGAATTCCTAGAATTATAAAAATGACAAGTATTTTTTAAACACTAAGATTACTTGTGATACACATAGAGGCATCAACAGGATGAGCTCCACTGGTGCTAGTGGGAGGGTTTTGTGAATTCATTAAATCTTTGCTAATTTTGGTGTATTTTGGTCCAAGATTGATGTCATCTTTACACATTTGTATAATTATTTACTCATAAGTGTATATATCACCAATATTTGTGGTTTATGACCCATATTTTTTCTTCTTTTAGAAAAAGATCAAAAGTTTTTGAAAATAGATGTGTGATTTTGGAAAAGATAGCTTGAAATCTAAAGATCCACAATATTTAAGGTTAGAATAGCTTTTTTTTAATCAAATATTGGTAGATATTTTACATATCTAAGTTATTTCAACCTTAGGACTATAAATATTGATCATATTTACATAATTGGAAACATCTTTAAGATAGCTTAGTTAAAAGTTGATGTCCTTTGTTGTCCTTTACATAAATCTTTATGAAATTTGCTTAATGTGCAAGTTTTATCCCTATTATTTGCAAGGATTGATTTGATACATCATGTTTTAAATAGGATCTAGGTTATTAAGCTAGATTTTCCAATAATTTGGATAAGATCACATTCTGAGACAAGAGAACCTCTGCTATAACTAGACATCCATAGGAAAGTTAGGTGAGACAAAGCTAGATTTAGGCATTTAAAGTGTTTACTAGCCTTACTACTCCAAGGTACTCCTACATTAAACCTTCATCAAGGTATGGATTTGTTAGGGATATCTCCTATAAATGTTTAAGGTGTGGTTCATGACCTTCCTCATAATCCTAAAAAGTATTTGCCAACTTTTTATCTTAGTGGTATTGTAACAGTAGAAGAGCATGTTAAATCATTTAAGGTTACATTAAGATTGATAAATGTCACTCATGAAGGTGTATTATGTAGGTTATTTCATTTTAAATTTAAATATGTTGTATATGAGTGGTTCCTTAACCTACCTGACAATTGTATTACCACCTGGGATGAATTTAATAACATTTTTATTGACTAGTTAGGCAAAATCATTAGTCCTTATGTCCTATACTATCAATTTACCACCCTCAAAAGGGATGCCAATGAACCTAGAAGATATTTTAATGATATGTTCCATAATATTTACATCAATACCATTGACCCTTATAATCCTAATTAGGCATTAGCATTGGAAATATATAAAGATGATCTTGATCCCATGACTTTAGTATTCATCAAGAGGGTTGTAGGTCCTATGAACACACTAAATTTAGCCTATGCTAAGGATATGATCATTAATGACTAAATAAAACAAAAATATCAAATGGACTACTCTATCCCTAATGTTAATCCACATATTCCTACATTGAATGTCTTTCCTAATAATAACTAGAATGTGCCTACTCTCAACCAAATCCCAAATCTAAACTAATTACCTTTGAGACATGCTACTCCTAACCAAAATTTAGGGTTCTTGAATCACCTTGATAAAAATGGATTTAATTCAAATGATTGAAGGACCTTGGTACTAGCCACTGTTGCTAATAGAAACTAGTTTCATAATTTGGAAACCCTCAAAAGTGAGAATGAGTCCATTCTGAAAAAGGTTCAAAAACTAAGCATTAACTTCCTTCAGATAAAAAAATAGGTTGGTAATACTGGAGAAATTTTTGGTAGGAAATTATCTTTTTAAATATTTAATAGGCCCAATAATAGGTTTAATAATGATAGCTTCCACAATAATAAGAATAGTGAACTATCTTCTGAAAAGAAAAATATGGATATTAATCTTATTGACATTGCTTTGCCTAATTATTATAGAGTCCATTATACCACTAAGCATGGTGAGATTTATTTCATTGAGTTTTTTAAATATTTTTAAGAGTTTCAAGAATAAATTGACACTTTTGAGGTGGTACCTAACAAAGACAATGGTGTACGTACTTCAGGATCTAACCCTACTAACCAAACCTTCATGGTGGAAACATTTGATTTCCCCTTCCAAGAAGACAATGAACTTGATGATGTTTTAGAAGAAGTTCATGATTTATATCAGTTCTTAAAGAAGACATATCCTCTAAGAACTAGAGAATAGAGGCAGCCTTTGACTACTACTCCAAACAACTTTAGTAATCCTTTGGATACCACTTCAAACAATAATCTAGAGCCTCCAAAGGGAAGTACTTCTAAACCTTGCACTGATACTTCCACTTATTTCAATAGCATTGGTTATAATATTATAGAGGCTATGAAGAAAGTTAAATCTAATATTACCTTGCATGAATTGACATAAATCATAGAATAAAGGGATTTATTGCTAGAATCCTAGTCAAAAAAATCTATCAAGATGTCCAAGACTGATAATGCCAATGTGGCTATGTATAAAGCTAAAATAGAGTCCCCACCCTTCTTACTTACAGTCAAAATATTCAATAAAAACTTGCATAACTATTTGTTATATTATGGTGCCTCTATAAATATGATGCCTACAGGTGTTTGTAATCAACTTGGTTTAACCCCTATTAAATATGATAGGGTTATCACCCAATTAGATAAGTCTAGGGTCAAGGTGGTTGGATAATTGTTAAATGTCCACATACAACTAGCTTCTGAACCAAGGGTCCAATAATTTATATACATCCAAGTAGTAGATATCCCTGATATTTATGGACTACTTTTGAGTAGAGAATGGATAAAGTATTTAAATGGATATATGTCCTCAGATTGTTCACACCTATGGATACCTTGGAAGGGATTTCCCAACTGGATCAAAGTTGAAAGGGAGCCAATAATGAAACATTTGATTACTGAGTATAATGTTATCAGTGAAAGGGTTAACATAATTGATTCTATTTTAGGAGTTTTCACCCTTAAAACTACCAAAGTGTGTGATCCTAAAGCTTATAATGTTGTACCTAGGTTATATAAATTGTATTTTGATGGAGTTAGGTGTAAAGATGGATCTAGGGTAAGCATTTTTCTAACTAACCCTATTGGTAAGAAATATCATGCTTCTTATAGACTCTAGTTTCCTTGCACTAATAACCTTGCATAATATGAGGTTCTCATCTTAGGTCTATAATTTTCCATCAAAAAAAAAGTCAAGGAACTATTAATTTATGGTGATTGAGAACTAGTAGTTAATTAAGTAAGAAGTAAATACCAATGCAAACTATCATACCTCAAAAGGTACAAATTTAGAGTATGGGATCTAGTGCAATCTTTTGATGCCTTCAATATTATTTCTATCCCTAGGGAGGAAAATAAAGATGATGATGAACTTACCTCTAATTTAGCTAATCTCATGCCTTACCAAGATTAACCAAACTTTAGTATTAAGATGATAACTTACCCTTTTGACCTAGACAATGTGAACCATCTATAGGTATTTAGTGATGACCAACAAATCCTAAACTTCATGACTAGCTCAAGAGCATTTGAGGTTTTAATCATTGATGAAAATGTATTTAGAGAAGGCATGTTTGATGGCAAAGTCATTCAACTAAAAAACAACAAGATCCCCAAAGGGATGATTGCTTTAGAAAGATTGTTTGATCAAGACAAGCTAGCAAAAGCTTTTAAGGTTCCCAAAGTAAGTGGAAAAGATTGCAATGTAGCTGATCTTGGACCTCAAGATCAACCTCAACTGGTTAACATTGGGAAGGATTGTACAAGTGTTGAAAATAAGAAAGCCAAAGAGCTATTAAAAAAATTCAAAGATGTGATAGCTTGGTCATATGATGACTTGAATATTTTTGATCCAAGAGTCATCACCCATACTATACCTATTAAAGAGAGTTACAAACCATTTAGGCAGACACAAAGACCTATGAATCTTTTTTTATAACCCAATGTTTTCAAAGAATTCAAGAGGTTGCTAGATGATATAATTATGTTTCCCATTAGGCACTCTATTTGGGTGGTTAATTTGGTGCCATTAAAAAAATAATGGTGAAATTAGACTGTGTATTGACTTTAGAAATCTAAATAGAGCATCTAAAAAGGATAATTATCCTCTTCCCTTTCTTGACCAAGTAATACAAATTATTTTTGGTTCAACCATGATGTCATTTCTTAATGTATTTTAAGGTATAATCAGGTGTTGGTAGACAAAGATGATATAATGAAGACAACATTCACAACTATGATCTTAAAGTTATTATTTTAAAAAACTAGTAAGGACCCATGAATAGATCAACCATTCCATAAGACCTTAAACATTGTCTTGACTAGACCTAATTTTAAGGAAAATTACACATGTAAAATGAAAGATTAATCTATTGAGGTATAGGCATGCTTGCACTTAACAAACATCCTTTCTTGAGATAGAGGTTATAACCATAGATGATTATTCAAGGCTCAAACACTTGACCAAATCCTTAAAGCTGGCTACCCTGGTTTCAAGCCTTTGTTGAAAGCTTAAAAGATCCAAAAATATAGAAAAATAAGAACTTACTATAAAATCAAAAGCTTTTAAGCAAAGGTGATTTTGGTAATATCCACCAAGGCTTTGGATGCCTGGCTAGTAGCAGAGCAAGGCCATAAGTGGAGCCAAAATCATCTCTATTGGGGATATAGACACTTGGCTGGTAGCAGAGCAATGCCCAAGCCTTCCTTAAACTAGAATCATGATTCTTAATGAATATCTAAACATGATCCAAGTTAGTGTTAATGATTAAAGGCATGAAAACTATAATTTATCCCCTTAATCCCATGAAAAATAATAAGTGGAATCAAAGCACACACATAACATGGCTATGTCTTGATGTTTGATCCTAATTCTATATGTGCAAGGTTTGTTTGAACCATGAACTAATCTTGATAATGCCATTAATCAAGTAGAATAAATGACCTAATTATTTATCTAAACTAGAGTCTCTAAGTTATAACATATTGTTATGTTTCCCCTAAAAGATGCCATTTTTTAAGGTCAACATAACCCCATTTCTAAAAAATATGGACCCTTTTGAGTTCAACATAAGTCCTAATCATAAGGCCCCATTCAATTTTATTAACATAAACAAGACCTTAGTCTTAAAAACATTAGCCTAAGTTCTTGTATTAACTCACATCCTAACTTAAGAACCTCACTTCTTTGAAAATCTAATAGCTCTTACTTCATCATGGAAAAATATTTGATGGAGTGTAGTTGGCCTAACAAACTTAAATCCTTTGATCTATTGAACCAATCTTGCCTAAGCCCCAAGATCATGATCAATAATCTGTGTTTCATTAGGATTGAAGTTCAAATAGTGTGTGATTGTCATTATAGTTAAAGGGCCTCATTTTATCAAACATAGACTTAGCCTAAGTTTTACCCTAAAGTCTCATTGTATTTTTAATACAATGAAACCTTAGGATAAAACTTATGTTATGGCTTCAATATTTGAAAAGATCCAATCAACTGTAAGTATCTTGATCAAGATCAATGGCTCTTACTTACTCACATAGAGTAGACCCAACAGAGTGAACATGACACTAAAAATTAAAATGATAAGGAGCCCCACAGAGCTACCACATGTCACTCTCACATTTGAACTCAACATCAAATGGGGCCCTATGCATTAAAATAGGACTTAACCTAAGTTTTTATCCTAAGGTTCATTGTATTTTTAATACAATAAAACCTTAGACTAAAATCTTAGGTGATGACCGTAATATTCAAAGGGACTTATTTTATTATGTTTTTAGACTTAGGATTTTGACTTAATCTAAATTTTATGACATGGTTCTGAGTTGACGTGATCTCCTTTATGATTGTAGGAACTAATGGCGTGCATCTACCTAGATCACGATTGATGGTACATGGTTAATCAGTGAAAGATAATTAAACGAAGCATATTGAATCCAAATATATGAAACAAAGGGACTTTATGAGCTTAAAATTAATGTTCTCGTGACCATCATTTGACATCCATAAGGTTGTCATTGATGTCTGTGAGATTTTCAACTTTAAGCCCATTAAGCTGAATGATTCATGAACTTAAATTTGATGTTTTCATGCCCATCATTTAATGCCTACAGGGCCATCATTGATGTCTATGAGGCTATTAAATTTAAGCTCATCAAATATATTATGTAAGCACATGAATATGCTTTGTAAACATGGCTAGAGTCTGCTACTTGTATTACAAATCAATGGATCCCTTGGAAAATATTCAAAAACTTAGGACCTTTGGACTTTGAATAATAAAATAATATTTTGGTCTAAATACTTTCAGACATAGCCTTAATCTAAGTCTATTTCCTAAGGTTCCAATTATGTTTATTTAAATGCAATAAACCTTAGGATAGAGACTTATATTAGGAGGCCCCTGTGACATAAGACTAGGTTTAAAATGATTTTAAGCTAAATTTTTATCATGTTTATTAATAAAATAAAACCTTATCTTAGAACCTAACATTTGATCCTTTTATTATCTAGGTCCCTTTATGTGTTCTCTACAAACTTAGATTAAAATATTTTAGCCTAAATTCTATGTCATGTTTATTAATACAAAATAGACTTTAGCCTAAAATATTTAGCCTAAGTCCCTTCTTATGTCTTTTTGTTGATTAAAGTTCATGTATCATGTAATGATCGATGGATCTTGATTCATCATGAAGGATGATCCAATGGTGCAAAGAAGATCAAATAGGCCTAAAACCTTTGATCTATTAGACCAATGGCTTGCATCTACATTGTGATTAATAGTCCATGCTTTAATGAAACTGATTGATCAAATGGATTATAATCAATTAAGAATATTTAATAGACCTCAAAATGCCCATGGGATCAACACGTGGAGAGCATATGTTTAGTAATGAACCATAGAGCCCAAAAGGCCTGTGAAAGAACCAAGTGACACAACTATGAGACTCGATACAAAATCTACCAATAACTCTCAAGCCTTGGGATCATGATCAATGGTCCACATTGATCCTTAGGAAAAAACTTATGGCATGAAGGAAAATTTGTATTTTAAAAAGACAATGGCTATTCCCTTAAGGCATTTATGAAAAATGTCATGAAAGTTTCCGAATGGATACCACGTAGGCACCACACAAGCACAAAATGATAAATTGAAAGATTTTGTGTGATTGAAAAGGTAAAGGTATAAAGATAGAGGTCTCAATTAAATCTAAGACATGAATTATTATAAGACCAAATTACCATTGTCATTAAATCTTTAGAAAAGGTTGAATACTTCAAAAAAATCCCTAATTTGAACTTGGATTAATCATAGTCAAGCCAAAGGGAATTCAATTGCAATTTGAGCAAGAACATATTGATCCAAGGGCTACTTGAGAACCATTAGTAAGAAATTTCAAGTTTCATAATCATGATAGCTCAAAGGCAATTATAAAGGGATGAGATAGATCTATACCTAACTTTAGATAATTAAGATAAAGTCTTTAAGGATAGGGACCTAGATACTATAGCATTAAACACTGAGAATAAGAACTAGTTTGATCTCTTATGGACCATTGAGGAGATGCTAGCCATAACAAGGGAAGAACAAAGGAATGCAACCATATTACATAGATATAATGACCTAGTATCCATCCAAATGACTATCCTCCACCATGCTACTTCCAAGTCTGAGGTATTACACTATATCAATGTACTTATTCCTCTTTTTAAGGACTGTAAAATTGAGTAAGATTGGATAGCTCATGAGAATATTTTTTAGAAAATAGCATATATTGTTAGGATTGTGGAGCTAAAAGCTTCACTGATGCAAACAGGAGAGGAGGTTGCTGAAGGTTGCTGAGTTGCAGAGAAGTTGGGGTCAGTCTGATCAGCCGACGTCGGTAGGATAGCATTGAGAAGCAACCGACGTCGGTCATATATCGGCCGACGTCGATCACCTCCAGGCAGACAGGGACCGACATCGGTCGCTTGTGTGGTTCAACTGCGAGCTATTTACGGGCAGTTAGCTAACGAACCAAGTGTTTGCATGAAGAGATCTATTTTTAGACTGAGAGCTACAGATCTAATTATTGTAATTAGATGTCTAATTATTGTTTGGATGAGATCTATATAATAGACTCATGGTTGTATTGGAAAAGTGGGCTAGTTTGAGTTGAGCAAAGTTTGCTCCTTCTATGTGTGAGGTGAGCAAGTGGGTTCCTCCTAGTTCCACAGCAGTACCAGGTGTGTTGGTGCTGGTTTGGAGAGCCAGCTGGGTTCTTCAAGAGTGTAGGATCTTGGTCACAGTTGCATGGCCTATATAGGAGATCTACATGGTAAGTAAGATCATTGATCTGCAGGTGTATGTGTGTGCAAGGTCGAAGTTCACAGGTGAGCAGAACCGTTGTTTGATTTGCAGGTGTGCAAGGTCATATAGACAGCAACACAAGAGGGAGCAGTATCAGGCAGGATCTACTTGGAGTACAGGTGTGTACTCGGATAGAGCAAGAGGAAGGCAAGGGAGTTCCTTCCATAAGTATGGTGTGTTGAATTGCAGGTTGTTGCAGGTTCATGGGAGATCTACTTGAAGTACCTTGAGTACTTGTGGAGCACGTGGAGTGCTTGTGGAGTGCGTGGAGCACTTGTGGTGTGCGTGGAGCATGAGAGGTGAACACCAACTCTGTATTTGAGTTGGGTGTTGGGACTTATGAGAGGGAGAGCTTTGGGGAGAAGATTTACTGTTCACTTGAGGTGTGGGAAACCTCTGTAAGGTGGTGGAGAAGAAGTGGCATCTTCTTTATTGTATTCTTTTTTGTATAAAGTGTTAATACAAGTTGTGTATTATCTCTCATATGCTGTGTTATTCTGAATTCTAGTTACTTGGTGAATCTAGTTATTTCCGCATACTATAGTTGCTTGGTATTTGGTAATCAATTGTATGTTTCCGGTTTCGCATCTTGACAAGTGGGATCAGAGCATGTTTGTTGTTCTAGATTCCTGACAAGTGGTATCAGAGCTAAGGTTGCAGAAAGCAGGTTGTGTTTTAGTTACAGGGCACTCTCAAGGGTTTTTGATTGAGTGGGAGTAGAGCAACGGCAGATCAAAGTAAGCTAAGAATGGAGGAGTTGAAAAGCACAGACGGTTACTCACGGTCCGATGGAAAGAAAGAGCAGGTAAAAGAATATTGTTGGTTGGTAGCAGATCAGCATGAAGAAACTGAAGATACAGATGTAGCAGGTGTTGTTGCACAGGATGTGTTTGCAGGTTTCTTGGATAAAGTTGAATCTTGGATAAAAGATTCAGTTGCCTCTTTCCATGCAGCCCCAGGTAGAGGAGCTGGTAAGCCTTGCCAAAGAATTGGCAAAGGGGAAGTGAAGCTGAAATTGTAGGCGGCCAACACATAGGTGTTGATGAAGGTCATGCAGGTCCCAGGTTTGGAGATATGGCTAATTTCTTCAGAAATATTGGGTGATGAGAGATGCACAAGAAATCTCACAGCAGATGCACTTGAATTAGCTGGTGGTAAGAAAACAGGTATTCTTTATCTACTTGTTTATATTACTGATTCTTCTTCTATTACGGAGACGTGGCTTCATAGGCTTGGTCACATGAGTAGGAAGGAGATGCATGTTCTTAAGCAGAACACAGATATATTTGACAGGCTTAAGAACTGGAAAGCCTTGGTGTTCTTGGAGGAGATGGCGGACAGAGTTCAGTGGATGAGGCTAGATACATCTGAGCAGGGCAGTTTGGACATGGAGATTGATCCAAAGGAGCTCACGGGTAAAAAGTCATCACTCACAGGCGAACACAGGTACCGGCATTGGTCAGGAGGAACCGGCGTCGAACAGACAGGTGCCGATGTCGGTCATGTGCAGACTGAAGCTGGCGATGTCGGGCAGAGTAAGACTGACGTCGGTCAAAGGACCGACGTCGGCAGTATGTAAGATCGATGTCGGTCAGGAGGACCGACGTCGACAGCAGGGACACCAGTGCTGGCAGGTTGGTAGTCAGGTACAGATGCATGGAACCGATGTCGGTCGGATGCAGACTGTGGGGTGACCGAGGTCGGTCACTGTAACAAATTTTGGGTGGACAGCACGCTGTCAAGGAGTCTCAAACACCCATATGGAGGACTGAAGGCGTAAGTAGGCCCTCAAATTCGTGTTCCTCTTCTTCATACTTGTTGCTGATTGTATAGCAGGAAGGATCCAGGAAACAGGTGTGAGCTAGGCAGGATTATGATGCAGAACCAGACGGGAGTTTTTTGGTAGGTTTGCCAGCTGGATGAAAGCACAGAGACGAATGGATGCCTTAGTAGAAGAATAGAGAGAATGGATACGTGAGACAGAAGACCAGGCATATGGTCTTGAGGTAGCTGCAGGACAGTGGTACAGGGTTTGACAGGTGGAGGATGAAGCATGGCTTCAGTCAGTGTCAGGTAACTACTGTGGTTTGACTTACCAGGGGGATGATGATTGCAACATCATTTTGTTGCTGTATGTGGATAGTATGCTAGCTAGCAGGGGTGTACATACAGGGTTTTGCTGAGCTAAGGGTAAGATTAGTTCAGTGGCATGTCATGAGGAGTCTGGAGTAGCAAAATTCTTTGACATGGGAGGCATGGAGATCACAGGTTGATTTTGTCTCGAGTGGGAGCTGATGTGAATCAGGTGTTGGTGAGGTTCGGGATGCAGAACCGGAGCACACTAAGGGCTGGACAGGTACAGTGTCCGAAATCACATGAGGTCTGGTATAGACCTGAGTATTCCCATGCAGTGGGAGCTGTCAGAGTTAGGAGCCAATTCAGGGAAGTGGGTTCTCAGGTTTTCTGAGAGGGACCGGCAGCAGGTGTTGCTATGCAGGGTCAGGACTTCACTACAGGTGTTGTAGGTTCAGAGGTGGTAGGTTACTCAGATGACAGGTGGTACACCACGAGATGTGTGGTGGGTTGTCTTCAGGTGGGAGCTTGAAGAGGGATACAAACTAGGAAACAGATTAGACAGAGTACAGGTACAGGTATAGTGCAGCTGTTTATCTCCAAGTGGGAGATTGTTAGGATTGTGGAGCTAAAAGCTTCACTGATGCAAACAGGAGAGGAGGTTGCTGAAGGTTGCTGAGTTGTAGAGAAGTTGGGGTCAGTCTGATCAGCTGCCGTCGACAGGATAGCATTGAGAAGCAACCGACGTCGGTCATATATCGGCCGACGTTGGTCACCTCCAGGCAGACAGGGACCGACGTCGATCGCCTGTGTGGTTCGACTGCGAGCTATTTACGGGCAGTTAGCTAACGAACCAAGTGTTTGCATGAAGAGATCTATTTTTAGACTGAGAGCTACAGATCTAATTATTGTAATTAGATGTCTAATTATTGTTTGGATGAGATCTATATAATAGACTCATGGTCGTATTTGAAAAGTGGGCTAGTTTGAGTTGAGCAAAGTTTGCTCCTTCTGTGTGTGAGGTGAGCAAGTGGGTTCCTCTTAGTTCCACAGTAGTACCAGGTGTGTTGGTGCTGGTTTGGAGAGCCAGCTGGGTTCTTCAGGAGTGTAGGATCTTGGTCACAGTTGCATGGCCTATACAGGAGATCTACATGGTAAGTAAGATCGTTGATCTGCAGGTGTATGTGTGTGCAAGGTCAAAGTTCACAGGTGAGCAGAACCGTTGTTTGATTTGCAGGTGTGCAAGGTCATATAGACAGCAACACAACAGGGAGCAGTATCAGGCAGGATCTACTTAGAGTATAGGTGTGTACTCGGATAGAGCAAGAGGAAGGCAAGGGAGTTCCTTCCATAAGTATGGTTTGTTGAATTGCAGGTTGTTGCAGGTTCATGGGAGATCTACTTGAAGTACCTTGAGTACTTGTGGAGCACGTGGAGTGCTTGTGGAGTGCGTAGAGCACTTGTGGTGTGCGTGGAGCATGGGAGGTGAACACCAACTCTGTATTTGAGTTGGGTGTTGGGACCTGTGAGAGGGAGAGCTTTGGGGAGAAGATTTACTGTTCACTTGAGGTGTGGGAAACCTCTGTAAGGTGGTGGAGAAGAAGTGGCATCTTATTTATTGTATTCTTTTCTGTATAAAGTGTTAATACAAGTTGTGTCTTGTCTCTCATATGATGTGTTATTCTGAATTCTAGTTACTTGGTGAATCTGGTTATTTCTGCATATTATAGTTGCTTGGTATTTGGTAATCAATTGTATGTTTCTGGTTTCGTATCCTGACAAGTGGGATCAGAGCATGTTTGTTGTTCTAGATTCCTGACATATATTTCTCCCCTTGATTTTGAGAGCTATTATAAACTATGTAATCCCTAGATAGACTTTCCCACCATTAGAAAGTGGAATTGAAAGCATAACTTAGACAAAATCCTTGCCCCATGGATACTTATTAGGAACAAAGTAATCCAAGACCCCATAGGGAAGATCCTAATTATCTAATTTAGGGAGGGGATTAGGATAGTTATGACATTGATGAATAAACTATTGATATCCCCCTCCACCACACATATTGATAAAGTCTAGGTGTCCTATGTTTACTTCATAGTAGAGAAGGGACTCACTCCCTCATTTGGTGAGATGATCATTATTTGTTTGAAGTCACAATTCATAGCCATCAAGAGGAAAACCAAAAAATAATTCTACATGATGTCCTATCTCCTAGATGCCCTCTTGGCCACCACCAAGATCCTAGGCATTAAGAATTAGTCACCTAATGGGAGATAGACTATCTCCCATCATTATTCTAAGTTACATGTATTCAAATAAAGACTCAACATGTAGTTCATTTATGATTGTGTTTATTCATATCTAGTGGAATCCATCATAGGTATCCCCATGAGTAGGGTCAGCCCCCTACTTTAAAAATATGTGGAATTAATAGGGGATATATGGTTCTACCTAGATTACACATTAATAAGGATAGAAGGGACTTTGTCATAGACCTATAGGTTACCCATCTATGTGCCCACCAAACTAGTAGGATAAGGAGTTGTATACCAAATTCTTCATGACATAGATGGATTTTTCAAGGAGAAAAGGAAGGGTCTCTTCCATCCCTTTTTTATGATAATTAGCAAAACTATGTTGCAAAATTAGGAGTACATGAATGCTTTTACCACACATAGGGACTCATTCAACCTATAGCTAGATTAATTTAGGAAATAGAACCCTAGTGATAGGGTCACCAAACATTTGAAGTCCAAAACCATAAGCAATGCCTATGAACATTATCCCAGTGTCCATGATGCACTATACATCAAGGCCTCTAATTTTCAAGAGGTATTAGCCAGGTTAAAGAGGCATAACATTAAGTTGGAGCCCAAGTTAGAAATGGAATATGATAAGCCACTATGTGATATATCTCAAATTGGGCCCCTATAATATCACTTATTTTTAAGACTATCCTCTAGGCCCCTTCCAAAAAAACCACAAGCAAAAGTTACACAAAGAACTAGGAGGGAAAATTAGAAGAGAGACCTAGTGAAGGGGGATCATCTTTGGTCCCATCTGAAAGGCTATAGTCTCCAATAGAGTTTTTGGATATGATTACATTAGGACTTGGTGAGATAGTAGAGGATGCCCTCAAGGTGATTTCTAAGGCATATGGGTCAGATGGTGAGGAGGAACAATCTGAGGAAACCCAAGCCCAAGCTAAGAAATTAGAGAAAGATAGGGGAAAGGAGGTTGCTTTGGACTTGGTTCCAATTACACCCCTGCATAAAAGGAAAGTTAAATTAGCATTAGTTCAATCTGGTAAGAATAAGCCTAGACTAACTCTCACTCACCCCATGAGTGAAATTAACTTGTTTAGTGATGAATATCCCATTCATGGGCCGATCATCCCTAAATGGTTTATTTATGGGAAAATACAAAAGATCCTAGCATTATAGCATTCATGGGCCTTGACCTAAACAATCGATATTAATGTTTATGATGAGGTCAATCCATGGATGTTAGATTTTATGAAGGAAGAAGAGAGAAGAATAATTACTACAGGAAGATCAAGAGTCAAGAGACACATAAATAGAGGTCCCAGAACCCCTAAAGATATTAGAGTCAATAATTAGTGTGTAGTTCAATCCAAAAACAACAAGATTATAAAGGGTTACCACCAAGAAGACCATGGTTGGTGGTGAAGAATTCACATTTCATAAGCTTGAATCATTTGTTGGTTTAACTCCCATTGGAAGTCAAAAGCTTGGTGAGCATCCCATTCATGAGGAGGACATAGAAGGACTAGTTGATGCTCATTTATCTCAGCTCAAAGTGGGTATTAAAGGCATGAAGCATATAATAGAGAACCTAAAGAAAGAAAAAGATAATTTGGAGACACAAGCTATCTTTTCAGTCTTAGAGGCAATGATAAGGATGTTTGAAGAATATTGCTATGACATGTTTGACTCCTTGAAGTCTATGAAGCTAAGGTAAAGTGCATTAACCTAGTAAGTTAAAATAGCCAAGGATTTATTAACCCAATGGTAGAGCTTAGAGGACAAAATAAGGGATCTTATCAACATACTAATTAAGGGTAGGATTTTTGGCTTTAAAACTATTAACCTATCCCACTTGAATGCAATATTGTGGATAGTTGTTGACAAAATAAAAAGTTTGATTACTTGGTTAAAGAGCTTAGAGAGACTCCTGAGAGATGATGAGAAGCTAATAACTAGAATCAAACAACTCCTTGGAACCATGTTGTCCAACCCCACAAAGTCTAGCTCCCTATGCATCATTAATGATGATGAGTTCAAGCATAAAGCCACTATGGTAATGAAAGAAGTGAGTAGCAAAAGTCAAGGCCAATCTAGAGGTGAAAATAGTTGAGTCATGGGCATGATATTCATTGTTGAAGAGAAGATTGATGAATCTAAGAGCATCAAGAAAGCCATGGCAAGAAATGACAAGGATTTAAATGACATGGATAATTGAGAAGATGATTGTCTCTTAAATATAGTTGTCAATTTGGACCTAGTCAGTGAGCAACATCAAAGGTCCATAGATATTCTTCAAGATCATCAAGGGATCCCTTCATCCCAGGGCCCATCGAATAATCGATGATATTCCATTCTATGTATAAGATTTGTAATATTTAATGTGGAATATTCTTTTATAAAGGCATATGTTATTTTGTTAGTATATTTTCCTATAGGTCAACCTATTTTGGAAAGAGAAATGTAATCTATAACTATGAAGAAGGACAAATTTCCTTATCTTTCTACATGTGTAAACTTATGACTGATCGATATGCTACCTGAGTCTCTTGTAAAAGGCATTATTACAATTTTGTAAAGAGAGAGTTTTGAGCTAAAACTTGTATACTTTTGAGTAATTAATATAATCTAGGAATACTGAGAAGTTTGTCCAAATTTTTTTGTATCAATTGTTAATGGTGTCTCCCTCAATTTCTAATTCTAAGTCTTGAATTTGGATGGTTTTTTATGAATTTTGAATGTGCATATTTGATACAAGGTTGTTAATTTGTTTTTATTCAAGGTTAGTTGAATGTTCTTAAACTTTTTTCATTTTATTTTCTCTACATTAGGATGTGCAAATGCTATTTGGATATAGTAGTAAACCTTTAAGGCAATGTTAGTTCATACCTATACTTTCTTATGTTTTCCTCAAATATTTTCCTAGTGTATGGTGAGATTTGAGTATTTGATAATTTGCATTATATATTGGTTAAATTCATGTTCATTTGAGATTAAAACCTTGTCTTAATGTTTGAGAAAAAGATCAACAATCACATAGTTCCTTTTTGACCTACCCTTCCTTTTACTTCTTATTTTGACCAAATCACTCTAGTTTAAGCTTCACTATAAATATTCATTTAGATTAATATTTAGTTTAGAATTTGATCATAAATTCACTAAGAATAGCACAAAATCTCTTGAATTTCACTTAAACTAAGGACCATGGTGGATCCCAACCACCAATCAATAAAAATTTATGGAATAGTTTAATTTGCTCTACCTCTATTTCACCACAGGTATCTAGATTACCAAAACCTACTACTCATGCTCTAAATTCCCAAAATTATAAAATGAGAAGTGCTATGTAAACACGAAGAGCACCTATGGTACACATAGAAGCATCAATAGGTAGGTGCATAGGGAAATGACCTGGGAAAAAAGTTCTGAAGGGTAAGTCTCAAATGGCAAGGGCCCAGGATAAAATCTGTAGAGGTCAAGTCTCAAAGGATAAAGGCCTAGGAAAAAAGTCATGAAGGGTAGGTTGCATAAAGCTTAAAGGGTAGGTTTAAAAGGGCCAAAGGGAAATTCTGTCAATGAAAGTACATTGGCAAGATTATCGTAGAGAAAATGTATTGGTCAAATTACCTTAAGAACAAATTCTATCAGTCAAAGTGTCCAAAATAAATATGTTGAAATAAATAATTCTGTATAAAAAATCCTAAAATAATAAGACAAAAATAGCTTATTAGTTTGGAATAAGATAATAGACAAAATACTTGATAAATACAAATTACATAAGTTTGATAAAGATAAGCCCAAAAACATAAACCCAATAGAATAAGCCTGATACAAATATAAATATAGTCTATGAAAACAAAACACCAATTCCATCTTGCCAAAGTATGAAAATACCACTAATCAATCTGCTCCCAGATTTTGCATAAACATATAGAAGAGGGGTTCATAATTAAGACCATATTATAAAAGGAAGTGGGTCCCCATTTTCCTATGGGAAAAGGGGGTGTCATAAAAGAATACTTAAATTAGAAACATGAAAGAGACTCCTAAGTAAATTCACATAACATACTTGCTTTCCAATTCTTGGATCTATATGTGTCAAAATATGTAACTCATTTGACCCTTATTGTGATGAGTTTTTCAAAGACTAGGTGAAGTTGTAGGTTTCATTTCAATGTCTCTTAAAGCACAAAAAATAAGGGAAGATCAGGCATTGCTCTATTTCCAACTAGGAATCCATAGCCTTGATAGAGATACCTTAGGCTCCTTCTCTTCTCTTTCTATAATGATGCATGGTACATTGACCTTATTTCATCATGTGAGCCTTTTGATTTTATTTAGATTTTCTTTTGGTCTTTAAAACTCATTGGTTATTTCTTATTTTATTTTTATTTTATTCTTAATTTATTTTTAAATGGAAATAACAAGAACTAGAACCCCAATGAGATGGTATAATTATAAAACAAATCATTACTAGACGTCCCTATCAGCTACACCTATACTTAGAATTATCATTTCTAATAGGTATTTAATGTGATAAGTACATTTTGTCCAATAAAACAAGAAAACTTTATAAATTTGTATGAAGTAATCTGAGAGAAAATTTTATATTTTTGGTAAAAGTATTCAATTGTGACACCATTCATAATAATGCATGATTACATACCTTTATCCTGAAGACTCAAAAATATAGAAATATACCTAATCTATAAACTAGTCCCAAAGTGTCAAAATTTTAATTTTCCCCTTTTTTCTACAAGTCATAAGCTTAGTTTGTTTGTATTTTTAGCTTAGTTATAGTCAAAGCAAACACAATTATGATCTTCAAACAAATAAAAAAACAACTAATCTAAAAAATCAAGGAACTAATCTATGAAAGCAATAAACTCTAATCTAAAAAGTAAAATATTGAAAATAGGAAAGATTAATCTAGAAATCAAGAAATTAATCTATGAAAGTAAGAAATATAAACTAATCCTATAACAACATCATCTATCCTTCATTAATAATTAATATCAATAGATGACACAGCCCTAAAGTAGTGCTTCAAGAACTATTCATTGACGGGATATGTAAGCCCATTACCTTAGAGGCCCTTCAAATAAAATGCACTATTACCCATGATGTCTGAAATATGGTATGGTTTAATCCATAGTGGGGTAAACTTGTCATGTTATTCTTTCTTTTCATGGCCTTTATCCCAAAGTAGCATTAGATCCAAAATCCTAAATGCTTTGATTTTTTTTCTCTTATCAAACCACATTTTGACTAGATCTTGGTGCTTACTAAATGTTTATAAGTCCTTAATCCTTAAATCTTCCATTTATATTATGTCCAATAATTTTGAATCTATTTCATCACATGGATCCATATAATCCTACATGAATTGATAAGTGGGTAACTTCAACATAGTTAGGAATATAGACTTATGTCCATATACCAATAGATAGGGTAAAGCTTTAAGAGATTATTTTATTTGGTCTGCCCAAAGAGAGTACTTAAATATATTGTGCTAGTCCCTAGGCTTGTCTTTAGTTGATTTATTAATTCCATCTATCATATTCTTATTTGTTGATTCTTCTAGTCCATTTCCCTGGGGGTAATAGTTAGAAGCTAGCCTGATAATAATTTGGTTATCATGTGCCCACTCAATAAATTTTGTTGATATAAAATCCAATCCATTATCACAAACCAAATAAATGGGTGTGCCAAATTTGGTTTTTATGTTTTCTTCTAAGTGAATCATATTTTGTGATCTATAATTCTTTGTGGCTATGGATTCAATCCATCTAGTGTAGTAGTCTATGGTGGTAAACATGAATTTATGGCCTACCAAGGGTTGATGACACCAATGAACTCTAAACCCCACTGGTAAAATGGCCTTCCTTCAATAAATATATGTAAAGGTATTACTGCATGTACTTCTCTCTTGATTAGAACTTGGCATTCATGGCATGTTATGATGTGAGTATGAGCATCTTTGAAGACTACTAGCTAGTAGTAGCCCATTCTTAAGATATTATGGGTTGTGGTATTTCGAAAAGGATGACCACTACCTATCGTCTGATGCAAATTATCTAAGATTTATTTAGATTCATCTATATATACACACCTAAGGTAACCTTCATAATTTCTTCTATAGAGGACTCCCTTTTTGATCATGTAATGAGCAACTTTGATCCTTAAAGCTATTTTTGTCTCTATTGCACTCTAGGGAATAAGTTCTTGTAAGTAAATAATATATTATATCGGTATACCACTCTCTTTTAGATAATTGAGCTTTACATACATATTTAATTATGATGCATGGATCTAGTTTAGTTATGATTTGAATAATGCCTTAGCCAAAAACAATCTTTATAGGCTTGATCTTTATCTTGAATTCTTGCAACTTGGCCATCCATTTTCCATAACACTATCCTAATTCATTTTGTGATAGGGTGAGATTGACTTTAGGATTAGGAATAATGGTAATGGTTTTATTCCTCAAAATGTAATATCAAAACCTCTTTGTGGTTTTGATAAAGGCAAAAATATATTTATCAATCATAGAATATCTAAGTTCTACATCCTTCAGATTTGTAATCTTAAACTCAATTGAATGATTAGTTTCATCCTTATTATGCATGATAATAATAGTAATTATATGTTCTGAAGTGAATGAATACAAGTAAAAATATTTATTAAAATTTGGATTGATTAATATTAGAGCTTGTGATATTGCATCTTTAATGTCCTAGAAGGACTTTCAAGCTTTAGTTGTCGATTCTATTTTGGCATCATACTTGAGCATGGAATTCAAAGGTCTAATGATATCTAAAAATTCTAAGATGAACTTCCTTAGAAATTTAATCTTTCTAAAGAATGATTTAAGCTCTTTCTTGTTATTTGATAGCTGAATTTTTGAAACTGCTTGAATTTTATCTAGATCAATGGTGATACCATCCTTGGTGATGATGTTCCCTAAGAAATTGCCTTTAATGATTCTACATATGATTTTATTTAGGTTTAGATAAATACCAAACCTTTTTTATCTCTCAAATATGGACTATAGATGACTTATGTGGTCCTTATGATGCTTTGAAAACATTGTAAGATCATCCATATAGATGATTATGCATTTTCATGTTAATCCTTTGAAAGTGTGATCCATGGCCCATTGAAAGGTAGCTCCTATGTTTATTAGGCCAAACATCATCCTCTTATATGCATAATCTCCCCACTTTATAGTGAACATCATTTTCATCCTATCCTCAAAGTGCTCCAGAGACATCCAAAAAGGACATCAATTCAAAACCAATTACTATTTGTATCACCTCATTAAGAGAAGGTAGAGGATAATTATCCTTTTTAGAAGCCTTATTTAGATTTCTAAAATTGACACATAATATGATCTCACCATTCTTATTTCTTACTGGGACCAAATTGGCCACCCAGGTAGAATGTCTTATTGGAAAGATGTTTTTTGTGCTTAATAACTTCTCCATTTCTCTCTAAATGAGAGGCTCCAGAATAGGATTGACCAATCTTTGCCTTTGTCTAAATGGATTGTGATATAGCTTCAAGGGAATTTTATGAGTAATGACTTACAGGTCATACACCTTTAAGTCTTCATATGTCTAATTAATGACGTCCCTGTATCAAGTGATTAGATCCTTCACTCATTGTCTCTCTTTTGGGGTGCAGCTAAGACCAATATTAATATATCATGGGTTGTGCTCATCTCCTAGATTTTCTCTTTTGAAATATAATTCATTGACCTGGGGATACTTGAGTATTTGATTTTGAGGGTATATTTTGAATGGTCTTTCCAAAGAGACCAACCTAGTTGGGATTCGATTCTCTTTGAGATGGAGAATGCCTTATTTATCTGATTCCTATTGACAAAGATTATTAATGTCCTTGTCATCTATGGTTTGGGATTTGAATTCCCCTAAATTAGTTAAAAATTGAATAATCTATTGGTCATCATCAAAGACCTATAAATATTCTACGTTATCTAGAATGGAAGGACATGGTACCAATTTTAATTAAGAGCTTTTTTACCTTAGACTCTTATATCAGCGCCAGATTAACAGTAGAAACTAATTAATCAATAGTTTGATTTTGTTTTCTGAGAAGTTCTATTATGTTTAACACTTCAAATTTTTCAATCAAGTCCCAATATCTATACTTGTATCTTCTTAAATAAGATAGCTTGTACTGATATTTTTTATAACTTGGTTGACCACCAGCTCTGAGTCACCAGATACTAGTATTTGTTTCACATTATTCTTGAGTGCAAACTATAGTCTCAGAACTAGATCCTCATACTCAGATCTATTGTTAGTGTATGGAAATTACAACCTATATTTTACCAATAAATTTTTACCTTGTGGATCAAGCATCTTAATTCCCATGCCTGATCCTTGCTTGGATCTAGCACCATCAAAGTGTAGAGTCCATAGCTCATTAGAACCTTCAAGTTTTATATTTTGTACTTGATTTTGAGTAGTAAAAGTATAAATACCAAGGTTGGGCAACTCATACTTTACCTCTTTATTCTTGACATTGTATTTTATGATGGGATAATTCATTTTTAGCTCTCTATCAATTCTGATTTGATTCATAATTCCTCCCCATGGTAGCCAGATATGAGAAAAGTTTGTAGAGAGATGTTCATTAAGTTTTTTAGACCAATCTCTACTTAGCAATAGTCTATAGCTTTCCAATATGTTTACAACTAAAATATTGATGGTCATCTAGACTCTTGGTTCAAATTCTACTTGATGCTTACATTGGTTAATTTTCAAACTATTGGTACCACTATTTTATCCAATTATGAAACTATTCTCTTTGAAGGACTCATAGTGAGACATAGCTTATGACATATGGATGTGGGCATGATAGTTACAGATTCTCTAGAATCAACTAAATAACTATGAATGTTCTTATTGAATGCTCGAATAGTCAATAAGAAGGGTGTAACTTTTGGATTACTCTTGTAGATGATGTTGGCATCAATAACTTTTGATTTATTTGTAGATGCTTTAGCTATTTCCATAGGAGATTTTTTAGTAATGGACTTCCATAGTAGCTCCTTTTGTTCAAGGATCTGAGCTAACTCATAAAGATTTATATTTACCTTGATGATTTTCATATCCTCAACAATGTTGTATGCTCCTTTGATTAATTCTGCACTGATCTATTGTTGATCACTCCCCTTTGGAGGGGGTGGATTATTATCTTCTTTATGATTAGGAGGAATTGTCATGGTATTTAGAGGAGTCGATGTTGTAGGTGGATACTTATTCTTTAGATTGTATGAACCTCTTTATAACTGTTGGAAATCATGAACCCCATCTATATTATATTTTGGTTCATTATCATCTTCACCTAGGAATGGAAACTTGTGTGTTTAAAAGAACATGATAGTGTTAAAAGAGCTAGGGTCCAAATGATGCTCAGGTAGATTATCCATCTGATCTTATCTAAACACTTCTCACTAAAAGATTTTGATCACTACATAAAACTCAATGTAGTTAAGCTCACCATGCTCATAAGTATTGTGATTTCTACACCAATTGGGAAGAGTCAGTTATACTATGTTGATCTCTATATGTTTGTTGGGTTATTTAGGCCTATTAAACTATCTATTGTATCTTTAGAATCCAATGTTATGATTGTTAGTTAGGTTATTATCATTTCCCATCTTCTTTTTTATATTTAAAAAGTCATTTCTCAACTTTTGAACCATCTTATAGATAGAATATAATTCTACCTTTTTAGAATTAGTACCTTATAAAATAACAATGGGGAGTGAAACTGATTGTTTATTTTGCTAGTAACCATTGCTTGTCATAGATTGTTCAAGAAGTTAAAATTTAGTTGTGTTATCTATGTCAATAGAGGTAGTGTGTACAATTGATTTTGATTGAATATGGGAACATTCTACTTCACATGTGGTATCATGTTTAACATTGAAAAGCCATTTTTAACATTAGGTGTACTAGGTGTTTGAGGATTGAGTTGTTTGTCTATATTGATAGCCTTTTTGTATGCTAACATCAAACTATTGGTAGTATATACTCTTCTTAGGAACACAAAAATGATTGGGTCCAAGGAATTCTTGTCTAAAATAGGAATTTGACTCAAAAGAGGATGGTTAGTATTGTGTTAGTCCCAAAATAAAATCAAAATGAAATAAACACACTAGCATAACATCTCTAGGACTATTTACTAGAGAGAGCTTAGTTAACAAGATTATAATGGAAGACACAACTAAAATACAAAAAAAACCTTCTTTTACCTTCTTTGGATGTTCCAAAATGTTTTTTGTAGTGGCTTTCTTGATTTTTTCTCATGAATTTTGTATCAATGGAAGCTTGGCTACCTCCATCTCTCCTTAGCACCTTGTGTGGCTTTGGTTTGGCTTGGCTCAATATTTAGGAATTATAACACTAAAATGTAATTATTTTGAATACATGTGGGCATTATAAGTTTATCATATGAGAGCTTAAAATTATTTCTTTGAGGCTTGCAATTTATAGATTTTTGCAATGATTTGAGGGTCAACCATGATCATCCATCTCAAGATTGAGATGTGTAGCCATGGATAAATCCAAATATTAAATTCATTATACAAATATCCCCATTAATATTTGGGATAGAGGGGTATTTAATAGGCATGAAATGAATTTGATGAGGCATGGGAGGCATGAATCCTTATATTTATGGCATTTATGGCCTAAGGATGTCTTCCCAAGAAATGATGTCACTTTGATGATGCAGATATTTAATATTCATTTCTAAAACAAATATTCAAAAAATCTCCATGGAAAATTAACTTAAGGTATTTATTTGGTTTAATTAGATCTTAAGCATGATTATGAACTTTGATGCAAACCTTGGCTATTTGTGCACAAATTACTCAAATTGGTCAGAATGCCTTGATATTGGCCCTGATTGGATTGGACTTAGGATGTGATGTCAAATGCGTTGGATCCATTATCCCATTTAAGATGATGTCAACACAAAATAATAAAGGCACATGTCTCATGAAATATTTTTAAAAGAAAAGAGAAATCAAGGGTACCTAGATATAAAATTAACATTTTGACTAAAAATGATCTAATCAAAGTTAGTTGACCCATAAAATGCATTGCCCCATTTAGGGATACCCTATCCAAAATTAGTACTTGAATATATTAATTTCAAATTTTTTAATGTGTTTTAGTGTTTTTAGGCCAAATTATTTATTTTGGTAAGAATTGGTCAAAATCTTGGTTAGAGGTTATTGACGGCCAGTTGTAGGTGTCTATAGTTTGCCCCTGTTTGGGAAGGCATTGCAATATATAGGCATAGTAACATCTTCTCAAAGAATTTAAAGGTCTTGTATGCCTAAAATTTCAATGATGATGAACTAATTATATGATTCCCCCTTGAGGGAATGGTTGGCATAAGGAAAGGTCAGTAAGCAGTCCCTTGAAAGAAAAAATGGAGATGAGGGGACCAAAGAAAAGGAAAATGATGGGAGGAGAACACAATGATATTGAAAAAATATTCAAAATTATTTAGAATGCAAGTGGGATGGTGTACAATGGTTTTCAATAAATGTGGTTATAAGCATTGTACCCCAATAGTGGTAATGAGGCATGAAAACATAATGATTTACCCAAAAGTGGTTATAATCATTGAGAAGATGAAGCTATCCTAGTTAAGACAAACAAATAAGATAACAACATGCCCTTGTTTGGATAAAAGAAAATAAATTTGGTGAGAACACAATGATTTTCCCAAAGGTGGTTATAATTATTGAGAAATGTAGGTGGAATAGTGTGCAATGATTTGTCCATAGGTGGTTATAATCATGGGACCCTAATTATGGCAAACATGATTGACTTGGATGATGATGATGATAATCTAACACCAAGGATAAAGATGAATTGGGACAACCTACTAGTAGGGAGATGCTCATTCAAACTAAATAAAGGTTGAAATTCTTTAATGGTTAATTAGTCAATTTGGGATATGATTGGGATTAAGTCAAAATGTCAGTGTTGAATTGATTTCAATGCCACCATTACTAAATAGACTTCCTAAATGTGAATTTTATTGTAGCACATGTCAGTAGGCATCATGGTATAACATCATGAGGACTTGGCCAAAATATGCATAAGGACTGACTCCTAAAATATAATACTCACTAGAAAACAATACACCAATGATAAAAACAATGATGACAATGTAAACACATGAATATGGATGGATTTAAGTGTAAGTACAGGCAAGGAATCACTAATAAATGCACATAGACTAAATCAAGGCAATAGTGCTAAAAGTAAATAAACAAGCAAGTGAACAAATAAAGAAATACATAGAAAACACATAAACAAACAAATAAACAACTTTAAATAAATAAACAAACATAAAATACTAAAAAAATCAAAATATAGCATCCTAATAATGACTTTGCCCTAGTAGGGTAGATTGAGGATAACTAACTAAGCTTTAGACAGGATAAATGTTTTTGGATTTTTGAAATGTTATGAATGTTTTTGTAATTTTGACATATCTCAACTCATTAGAGAATGAAAAGATACCTACTCACAAAATGGTAAGACCATTTGGCTTAGGTTTCTCACAAAATGGTGAGAGCATATGGAAAGGGGGGACAGGGGTGACCTCAACATGAATTGAGCATGACCTACATAGTCCTAAAATAACCTCAAGTCATAGTAATTTTGTCCACACAAAAGTTAGGGAAAAACCAACTAGGTCCCAATAAGTTCTCAAATATAGTAAATGACCATTCAAATGAAAATAGCAATGGCAAGGTGATATAGCAATGCATGGTAAACAAGTGTTACCCCTAGTTTGTCCATAGGTGGTTATAAATAGGATACAATTGAATAGTTCAATGACACTAATTTTCCCATAGGTGGTTATAATTAGTAGCAAGACTGGTGAGACATTGATTTGCCCATAGGTGGTTATAATCAAGCTCACATAAACAAACTTGATAAGATAGAAATATGAAAGATATATTTCCAAATCAACTATCACACTACTTTCATAGACTGTCATTATAAAAATGTATTTGATAAGAGTTGAAACTTGATTGGAATCCCTTCACAAAAGGTGTCAAAAGAACCAAATGAACAAAGATCAAAATAGGATTGGGTAGGATGACTAAAAATAGGCTTTAGTCTAGATAGGAATGGAATGATAAGATAGTATGGTCTTGATAAAGATAATGATGGTTTGATAAATTGGATAAAATGGTAAGAAGGTTACCCCAAAGTGATGGGGTGAATGGTAGGAAATGAAATGGTATGGTACATGTTTTTGTCCTGGGTATGATAAATGACATATGATTCTATTATTCTTGTTGAAGTGGAGATGCACATCCTAATTATCCAATGATAAAAATAGAATAATTAATCATGTTGATTTCTACCCCACACCTCATCTAAAAAGTTGATATGTTAAGAACTCTCTATAGCTTTGCATGCAAATGATGTTGTTGTGATCTTCCTTGGTCATTAATTTTGATTCTTTTAAACATCAATACAAGGTATATTTGTAGCTTATATAAAGGAAAGTGCAATCATAGATGGTAAATAGGGATAAATAATGGATGATATGTTTGATTGGGAAATGGAATGGCAAATGATAATAGAATGTGTAATAGTTGGAAAATAAATGAGGATCAAGATGTTTAGTCACACATAATACTATTGATGCCAAATTTGACATAAATTTAGATGTGGTGGGGCCAAAGACTTCTAAATATTCTCTCGATAAGACCATCAAATTCTTTTGTTGTTTGATCTTGAGAGTGGCTACCATCTGATTAGGATGTAGATAATAAGCTATTTTGATTTAATCTTTGATTTTGTCTTCATAAATCATTGAATAAATTTTATGCTTAGATATTAGTGCATAGATGAGGTTTTCACCGATGAATTTATCTGAATTGTCTTATAGCATCTCCAAAAATGTATCACTAATGAACATTGGCTTTTGAATTTGATTTTATTTTAGTGCTTCTAAAAAAGTTTCACTAAAAGATGCTAATTTTGAACTTTGCATGTCCCCAGTGCCTTTGAAAAGTTTTCACTAGGAGAATGTTCTTTTGCTACATGAATTTGGTCTTGAACTACTTGCTCTTATTCAACTGCTATGTCACCATGCATGCAATTCAATAAAGTGTAATTTTGTTAGTCTCAATCAACACTTGTGGGAGATGGAATGTCAATAATATGGCTATGTTTGTTGATGATAATGGCATGTGAAATGGTAATGGAATGAGGAGAGGCTACACAATCTTTTAAGAATATATTAGGATAACTTGTGTTGAAGCTGAAGTACTCATCCTCAAAAACTTTAAAAGGGTCACAAATTTATTCAAACAAATCTGTGAGGCATGTGTAACCAATATTGTAACAGTCTTGAATGTATTCTATTTCTAAATCTAAATTGGACTCAAAGGACTCTAAATTTGATGTCAAGACTGATGTTGATTCTTCTACTGATGTTAAATCTGATGTCAGTTCAAGAATAAAACTTGAATCTCACTTTGATTCTTAATCTAATGGGTACTCTATTATAATTATATCTTATTACTTGTTTGGTTTTGGATAAGTAACTGCCTGTGATGGCATGGTGGGCTCCACAAAATTTGGTTTGTTAAAGTGGGAATATTCTAGGATGGGAAAAAGGTCAAGAGATAATTCCTTAGAGATTGGCTTGTCAATAGGAGGCTCTTGAAAAATAGTCATATGGTCAAGGTAATTATTTTCCCAAATGAAATTATAATCACTAAGAAGTGACTCGATAAAGACCGGCTTATCAGAATGAGAATCCTCAATAACAGGTATAAGATTAAAAGGTGATTCATCATAGGTTGACTTATCACAAATGGTTGGTTCAACAAAATCATCTTAAATTGGTTGGTTCTTTTGGCCTTAGTTTCTAATGAGTTTAAAATACTAGTTTTGAACATAGCTTGGTCTTTGTATGATTAGATCAATTGAGGTTTTGATGGGATTGGTAATGGATGAGGAATGGGTTATGGCTAGATAATGGTAGGGTGTTATGGAGCTTGATTTCTCACATGAGCCAAAGGATGAAGTCCTAAGATAGTAATAATAGGGTGGTATAGGGATTGGTTGTTCATAAAAGCTAAAGGACAAGGTCCTATAATGATGAAGGGGCATTATGGAGCTTGATTGCTTGCACAAGCCAAAGTGTCCAAGTCCTCTTGATAAACCATATCATCCCAATCTTGAGTTGTATCATAAATTAGTACTTGACTATGTTCTATGTACTGATTATTGTAAAGAGGGTATTAATTTGTATCCCGAATAACATTATCTATAGTTAGGTCTTCAAATTCCTCCTCACAAGCCTCTACATACCAATCAAGGTCTTGAGTTGGATTGTAATTTGGTTCATGACTTTGTTCCCATGAATGATTATTATGAGGTGGATAGAAATCTATCTCAAAAACCATTTTACCATCATTGGGTTCTTGACTAAAGCCATAAAAGTCATTTTGTGAAACCATTTTATCATAAGTTGGATTATACATGACTCTATAATAGGTGTAACTAGACATATCTACATAAATGATGAAATATCTAAAAATAAAAAGGCTTAGATTTTTACAAACTATAAAAAACTATGTCTAAAGGACAAATGGTACAAACTTGGTCTAACTTGGTCAAAGGTGGAGCTATATCTCCAATGTGGTCTAAAAGTGGAGTTATATCTCTAAAATGATTTGTGCTAAGACTTGGCATAAAATAGTCTAACTTCAAATGTCTAACATCAAATGTCATACACATAAAAGGTCAAGAATCTAAATAAAAACTGGCATGTCAAAGGTCTGAGTCAAAGTGTTCCAAACAAGGTCTAAACTAGGAAATGAAAAAGAGTTTCTAGGTCTTTTTTCCAAATACAGAGTCAAAAGCTAGGCTCAAATAAGCTATGCTAGGACTTTTGGACAAATGACATCAAAACCTAGGCTTGAAATAAGGGCATGATGTGATTTGATGTAATCTAACAAGTTTGGAAATAGCTTTGACATAGACCCATCACATAGAATCAAACATAAACATGATTAGTTAAAATAAGGTATGACGCAAAAGGCTCTTGAATAAAGGTTGTGTTCTCCCGAATAAAGATATAAATAATGATGAGGATAGGCTTTGAATATACAAACCATCAAGTCTTCAAATTTAGGTAATTTATTAACTGAAGTTATGTAACCCAAAAGATAAATATATGTGTATTAGTCCCATGAATTGAGGCCTAAATAGAAATCAATCAGTGTTTGAATCCAAACTTTGATAAGGTTAATTGAAAACTCAATGTTAAAAACTAGGTTTTTGACCAAACAAACTAGACAAGATTGGATAGCATGATGGCACAAGACAAAGGTCCAAATGGTTTACATGACATGGTTTGAAACAAATAGTTTTTGATATAAGGTAGACAAGTCTTGAAATGAATTTTGTAGCCTAATAGTGTAAGCATGCTTGAATGATGTGATCAATGTTATGTTTTAAAAACTCAAAGGCAAAATAGTTTGACATGTTTTGGGTAGCATAGCACTACCCTCCTCAACTAAAATACATGGTTTTGACATGGTTATAAAGAAACAATCAAGTTTTAATCTCAAAACATACCAAGTAAAAATGACCAAAATACACTAAGTATAATCATCCAAATCTTAGCAAGGGTATGGCAATGTGGGGTTAACTAAAACTAATTGGTTTTTGTTCATTCTAGAGGGATCAATTACAAAGTGACTTTCATGTCATAATGTAAAAGAAACTCATATAATTGGGTGTCCACAACACTTGGCTTGTTGCAAAAAGGTCTTATCCTTTTTGAAACCACTACATCCATCACTTGCTCAATGTAGTGTGATGTCCAAAGTATAGATATGTCTCATGTGCAACTCTAATACTAAAAGGTGGTTTAACTACTCAAACCTCTGATCTTAGTGGGAGTGGGTGAAGTTAGTGCTGGGAGATGAAAACTTGAGTTAAATCTTCCCTCAAGAACTTTTGGGAGGTAATGAAGTCCCCCTCACAATCCAAGTTTGCATAAAAATAAATGACTAATAGAAAGACATTTGGGTTATTTTCAATTTCACCCAAACTATGATGAGTTTTTGGGGAATGCTTTAGATGACATTATTTCTATACCTTGGACTAGGCATGGTTGTAATAAGGATGTAACTTTTGATTTCAAAAGTTCCCTAAAGGGGATAGATGGAAGAGCACACATGCAATGTCCCTCTTTTTTCCAATCAAATTCTATTTGAACAACTTATTGAAGACAAAATTGACAAGTAAATTCAATTTTAAGACCCAAATGAAAGATGAGATGGTGTCATTTTGATCCCTTGGTCTTAAGTTGTAATTTTGAAAGCAAATCATGAAACTTGATTAAGAAATCACCCTAAAAATTTTTCGTACACACCAAAATAAATATTTTTAGTTTATTTTAAACATCTAAAGAGGTCTAAAATCATGCTTTATTAAATATTTGGCTTGGTCTTGCAATGAAAAATTTAGTATGTCCCTTAGCTTTGAATTTATTGTAAGCTTGAAATAATTAACTTGGGAAAATGAAGTCTCGAGTTCACACATTTTAATCCCACTACTCCATAGATCAATCCCACAACTCCACAAAATGGTGAGTTAAACATTTAATATCACTATTCAAATTAGATTAACAAGGGAACACAATACCACTACTCGGGGTCATAATCTTGCTACTCAGAGTCACAATCCCACTACTCGGGGTCACAATACCGCTACTCGAGGTCACAATCCCGCTACTTGGGGTCACAATCCCACTACTCAGGGTAAAAATAGGTTATATGAAAAAAATATAAAAATTCAAGCTAAACTAATGGCATATTATGAAATTTTAGGAGAAAACACATGGTTTTTACAAAATAATTGTTAAAAATGCAATCTGAATGACCCTGAACCAAGCTCTAGAAAATGACCTATTCTACACACTTTAATACTATTATTCATAGTTAAATCTCACCATTGAGTCAATGGAAGGATTGCAATGCTACTACTAGTAAGTAGCAGGATTGGAATATTGTTACTTTTTAGTAATGGGATTTTAATAACACTACTAGACAAATAACAAGATTGTAATATCTCTATTTGTGAGTAGTGGGATTGCAATATCACTAATGGACATGCAGATAGAGATAAATGTTAAGCCAAAAAATATAGTTAAAACACAATACCATGACTTATAGTGACAAACTCCCGACTCTATTGGGACAAACTCATGACTTCTAGAAAAACATGTTTTACTCAATGTTTTCACTCTTTTGGGCATCCCACTCTAAGATTTTGCATGACAAAGGTTAGTAGTTTGATTGTAGGAGCCTTATGACCAAATTTGTGAGGCTAGGGTCCCACCAAGCATGCCATTATTTTAACTATGAATTTGACTCAAGAGAGGATGGTTAGTATTGTGTTAGTCCCAAAATGAAATCAAAATGAAATAAACACACTAGCATAACATCTTTAGGCCTGGTTACTAGGGAGAGCTTAGTTAACAAGAACATAATGTAAGACACAACTAAAATTCAAAATAATCCTTATTTTACCTTCCTTGGATGCTCCAAAATTCTTGTTGTAGTGGCTTGATCAATTTATGCTCATGAAGTTTGCATTAATGGAAGCTTAGCTAACTCCATCTCTCCTTAGCACCTTGTGTGGCTTTGGCATGGCTTGGTTTGGCTTGGCTCAATATTTGGGAATTATAAAATGAAAATTTAATGATTTTTAATGCATTTGGGCATTATAATTTTGGCATATGAGAGCTTAAAATTATGGCTTTGGGGCTTGTTATTTATAGATTTTTGCAATGGTTTGAGGATCAACCATGACCGTCCATCTCAAGATTGAGATGTGTGGCCATGGATATATCCAAATATTAAATTAATTATACAAATATCCCCATTAATATTTGGGATATAGGTTCATTTAATAGGCATGGAATGGATTTGATGAGGAATGGGAGGCACGAATCATGATATTTATGGCATTTATGGCCTAGGGATGTCTTCCCAAGAAATGATGTCACTTTGATGATGTAGATATTCAATATTCATTTCCAAAAAAAATATTTAAAAAATATCAATGGAAAATTAACTTAAGGTCTTGATTTGGTTTAATTATCTCTTAAGCATGATTAAGTACTTTGATGCAAACCTTGGTTGTTTGTGCACAAATTACTCAAATTGGTCAAAATGCCTTGGTATTGGCCCAAAATTTGATTGGATTGGAATTAGGATGTGATGTTAGATGAATTGGATTTTTTATCCCATTTAGGATGATGTTAACACCAAATAACAAATGATCATGTCTTATTTAAGAGTTTTGATAAAAAAGAGCAATCTAGGGAACCTATGTGCAAAATTAGCATTTTGACTCAAAATGATCTAATCAAAGTTAGTTGGCCCATAAAATTCATTGCCCCATTTAGGGATACCTTGGCCAAAATTTACACTTGAATATACTAATTTCAAATATTTTAATGTGTTTTAGTGTTTTTAGTCTAAATTATACATTTTGGTAAGAATTGGTCAAAATCCAAGCTGGATTTTTTGGAACCTTACATTGAAAGCACATATGGGCTCATTAGGTTCTCCCCTTATGCTAGTGAAGTGATGGTATACCAAACCAATATTGGTGACCTATCCAAATTATGCAATAAAATTTGCTCAACATTCATCCCAAGAAGTGATAAAAATTTTGGTTAGATTTAAATACCAATCATAAGTAGCATCCATTAGAGTAAAAGGGAATAATCTACATGCCACGTCCTCATAGACAACATTAATTAATCTCAAATCAGATTTAAAATATATGATATGTTCTTCTATTATCTTTTCTCCTGTAGTAGAAATTATGGTAAGTACTTTTTAGGATTTCAAGGTAAATCATACACATCTCCTAGGATGAAAATAGTAGATCCAACTAACCAAAGCTAAGTCATTAGTTGGTTAATAGGTAAAGGGTTCCTTAAAAGTAAGGGGTTCCTTACTAAAAGAGGAGGATTTTTTTAAACTAGGGTTGTTGGCATAGTCTTAGGTATCCTATGATTTTTTAGGGGTAAGAGTAGTAAACAAACTTGGGAATTAGATTTGGTCACTCTCTTAGGTGACTATAGTAAAAATTTACACAAATAAAAACTACTATTATTGAGGGTCTTATCCCTCCTTATAGCACCAATTTTTTATATTGATACAAGTTTTATGCACACCAAAACATAAACAAGGTATCCTATAACATTTTTGTATCTCAATAAAGGTAAAATCTACTCTAGGGCATGAGTTGTAGGTATGATGTTTGTTTAAAACCTATTTATAGAATAGCTAGTAGGGCATACATGTTATTAACAAGGTTTTTTCAATGAAGGTGTGGTTATTAAAGGGTAGTGAATCTCTACATGAGCTAGATGGATGATTGGATTCTAATCTAAAGTGGGTAGGTATCAAAAAAACTTAAAAAGATGGGAAGGGTAAGGCAAAAAAGAAGGATATGTGGTTTTCAAAAACTACTTCCCTGACTAGTTTATAAAAGGACAAGTGCTCTTAGAACCTGTGTCTATTACTAGAACCAATTGCACACACACAATCAGACATGGTGAAGAAGTCGAAAGAAATATTGATGTAGGAAATTCATAGGCCTCAAACAAAGGTTGGTCCTTTTGGGGTAGCTATTGCACACTCTAAAATAGGAGATTATGGCTCAGGTTAACAAAAGTATTTGAGGTAGATATTACACACACATATAAAACTACATTAAATAAATCACTTATGTACATTTATAATTATGAGTCAATCAAATTAATTATCCTAATCAATATAATTCTCCAATATTTCAATAGTTATTGCACATCTACATATTAGTACATTAATCAAGATAATCAAGAATCCCTTCGTAACTTTTTCACACTAAAGATTATTGAATATACAACCAAAAAGTAACAACTAATTACATAGATAATAAAAATAAAATAAACAAACACATTCACTAATGATTAAAATTGATGTTATTTCTATATTCAAAATTCTTTGACAGAATTCTAAGTTGGATTACAATTGTCTATATAGACTTGGGGAAAGGGTCTCATCCTCTAAGTTTATGCAAGGTCATTACATGTGATAGTCAGAACATGAGTTCTAACTATGGTAAAAAACTATATAAGAGTCTATTTACAGTTATTAGTTTAAAGTAACCTTTGTAAAATTTATACAATATATGCATGTGTATGAAGATGAAGGTAATTTTTAAAATTATAACTCAAACTATATGAAAAAATTTCAAAATATATTCACCATTTTCCAAAACTATACATGCCTCTTTTATAATTTGTGAGAACAACCTATTGATCTTTTATATTATCCATTTTCAAATGGATCTCAAACATGCATCACTTTACCAATGATTTTTATAACCATTGACACTATTGTTAGTTGTGAATAACTTATCTAAACTATGGATTATATGCTTTCCCATTGTAATGGTAGCATTTATCAGATGTTCACTTATATATTTTATAACCATGCATGTTTATATTATTGGTTGAGTCTGTATCTTTGAAAATTCCATTATTGACTCATACCATTCAATATTTTGTATGATGGATTGTGAGCATGCCACTTAGCAACTTTACAGGGCCTCTATGCTCTTTATAATCATAGATTAAATTTTTTTATGCCAAGTGTTAGTCTTTTTCTAGTCCTATGACCTTTGAAAAGTCCATGCTGATCTCACACTGTCAATGTTTTGTGCTCAAGTTAACGGGGTTCACAGATCTTAGTACTTTAAATCATTGACTCATGTGACCCTGAAACTTGTCATGTCCATGTTCCTTTGAAAAGTATTTGTTGATCTTGTATTATGATCTACTTGGGCCCACTAACTCTTGATTTTAAATAAACTAATTTATTATCTTAAATTTGATGTATGTACAACTATCGATGATGTCCTCATGAATGTCAATGACATCCATGTGACCATTACAATTTAATCTCCTATCATTTAGTTATTGAGCCTAAATTTGACATTCACACAACTTTCAAAGATGTCCTCACAACTGTTAATGATGTCCTTGTTATAGTCATAATTTAGACCCATGTCATTTTTTCTCTGAGCCTAATTTTGACATTTATTCGAATAGACAACCACTTTTCTAATAATGATACTACTATCCAATTATGGCACTATTGTATATGAGGGGTTTTTAAATTAGGATCTAGTTTATGATACTCAGACCCACTTCCACCTCAGTTTACAACATTCAGATCATTTATCTTAGTTAGTTTCCAACTAAGTTCTTACTTGCACTATATATTTCTATTTTTAGAAAAGTTAAAGCTAGTAAATTCTATAAAAAATCAATGGTTGTATTAATTTCATATTATTTCCTTGATTTAGTTTGTTTATCTTTTGAAAAAACATAAGATTTACATTCACTAAGTCCTAAAAGGTTAAAACAGGTAGCATTTGAAATAAAGGATTTGGGGTTCCCATATAGATATTTAGAGATAATTTTAGCAATTAAGAACATTATTTTATGTGCAAAACAAAAACTTAAAAATGGATAGGTACATACAAGTGCTTAGGATTGAGTAAGATGATGAAATGGGACCAGATTAAGTGTTCAAGTCAATTAAAGTAAAAGTGGGCCAAAACTGACATCATCAAGTATTCATGACCAAATTTGATTATCTATAGAAAGAAAGCATGAGGATAAATAATATAGTACCATATGTATAAGAGTATGTTTATTATAGTCTATTTATACTAAACAAAAATAATATCTAATACATGATCCAATTATTAAAGGTAATATCAATAAAAAGATCATATTGTTATGGAAAAATGTATAGTAGATAATGAATATAATGAAAATGATGATGATAATGTGATATATTTCTTATAATTATGGATCCCCAAACATATTTATTTGACTTATTAGGATACATTTTATTTAATTATATCTAGGTAAAATCAATGTCCCCAATAATGTCCTAATGGCCAATCAGAATAAAAGTACAATAGGCTAAATGGGCTATCATACCATCACACACACAAAATATTCCTATCAAGAGGTGGATTTTAAAATCTATGAGATGCCATTATAAAGGAATGAGGTGGCTTAATTACCCAAGGATTAAGTCAGTGTGTATCCCAAGCCTTTTTCATATCAATCTAACCCAATTATTCAAAAACCATCTCTCTCTTTGTCTTGGTTTTGTTATCATAGCACCAATGAGCAGAGATAGAGAATGATTATAGCCTACCTCATGTTCTAAGGTGAGGTCATAGAAGAAGGTGTGGAAAAATTTAAGCTAGGGGGATCTCATAGAGATAATTTTATGAATTATAGAACATGATGTTGATGTCACTTGGGATTTCTTCATTGGATGGAATAAGCGTAAGGTGGTGATGTGGGACATTTAGATCATAGTCATAGAGGAATTAATTAGTGAGTCTAAAAGCATGACCTATGAAAGGGTAAAGGCCTACAAAGACTAGACCAAAAATTAAGAACTCCTTTAGTGCTTCTTTTGAAAAAATGAGTTCATTAAAATAGATAGTAAGGGTTTTCCCCAGGCGGATCTCATGTGATAATGGCTAAAGGTATGCCTCTAGGTGATGAGATACATAAACTTAGAGGGTAAGTATACCTCAATATTTTTACATAATTTTATATTATTAAACCAATTTTTTGGATATAATATTATCCTATCATTATATGTATTAAAGTCACTAAAATGTACTTCCCTTGCCCATTAATTCAATGAGTCCAACCCCATTCTGCACCAAGGGCTTATTATTCTACTTGTTAAACATGGTAAAACTTTGAAATGGATGAAGGTCCCCCTAGGGGGATAATCTACTAAGGAAGACTCTTTAGATGACTCCCCAAAGGGTGACCCACCTCAAGGTCCTACCACCCATCTATTAGCACTCCTTAAGCCAGTCTATCTAAAACTTTTGTTGAAGACCTTTCACTCAAGTTATTTGTTCCCAAGCCCAGTCAAGTATTCATGGATGAGGGAAAATCCATAGAGGCTATCGAGAAGGGTAAATTTTGTCTATTTTATGAGATTAAAAATAATAATAAACATCTTGACAACTTCAACAACAGGGTATAGGAAGCTGGTATGACCCTTACTAGTCTTATCCAAGAATGGAATGCCCTACATAGGTAAGTAAACTCAATATTTTGTTATTTTTTCCATTCCATTAAGATATAATATACCCCTATTAATTAGTAACTAAATATAATGTATACTCCCACACTTGACATCCCCAACTTGACCCGTATCAAGAAACCACCCCTATAAGTACAAGGCCTAAAAAGGTTGTGCATAATCCTCCCAGGTGACGGTGCAAAAAGATTAGGAAATAAAATGAGTGAAAAATTCTCAAAGACAAAGTGAGGAGTTATAGATAATAAACTTGAGGAGGAAAATGAAACATCAAAGGGTCCCTTTCCTGATCTAATGCTATGTTGCCTTTTTTTCTGCTTTTGGTACTCTATAACTAGTTTTTGTTGAAATTTGTTTTTTGGCCTTTGTTGGCCTGCTACTTTTTTGTATAATAATTTTATGGTTCCTAAATCCTTTTAACACAAATTTATTTACCCAAAAAAAAAAAAAAAATCAAACTAATGGATTTCAATTTTTTACAACCAAAATTAAGGCTAAAATTAGAAACCATAAGTAAAATAAAATTTATAAAATACTAAATAGATTATAAAAAATTGTTAAATATCAATAGTAACTATATAAACATGTCTTATTTCATCCTATAAAAATTAGTTTATATTTTGACATGTTTAAGGCCACCTTAATGTGAGCTTAAAAAAACATGTACGTTTTTTTGATAAATATTGAATAAAATGCTAGTAATAAAATATGTTTAAGGCCACCTTAAGATGTTACTATAAATCATGTGTCTTCATTTTGGAACTATTAGATAAATAAATAATTTTTAAGCTTTTCCATTTAAATTTAAAGAAGTCAAGGTATTTATTTCATTTTTATAAGAAGATATTTGAAAGCAAAGATGGATGTAGGGGTTGGTATGATACGTTTATGGGAAAGGGGTAAGGAATAATGGATGGGAATTGGTTTTAAGGGTAAATGAGAGTATGAATAATCCCCCCTTCCCACCCTCCTCTTATTTGTTTTCTATAATTTATTATGGCAATGCATTCTAGAATGTTGTAGCCTTATAATTGGTTTGTGTATTATAATGTGCCTTAAACTCAAAATTTTCCTTTTTAAAATAATACGAGGATAGTTTTTGAAGGGAGGTTCAAATAATAAATTTATTTTATCACCTCATTATATTTTTTATTATTTCATCATGATAATTTTTCAATGTGGATGGCTCCCAAAATTATAACGTTCATGTCATTTCCCTTAATATTAGACTATGTTTCTTCTTTTATTTTTAAGGCAGGTTTTTTACCTTATGATTAATTTTAATTATGATAAGTTGGTTTTTGATAAGATGGTTTTAAATAAAGAGTTATGATTTGGAGGTTATTGATCTGAAATATGGTGGTAGTTATTTTTTTGGATGACTATACCTCTCTAGTTTTAAGATCCTAAAGAGTTTTTTTCTAGGATTTTAGAAAAGGTTATAGTAGGATGGAAAGGATAATGTTTATTTTTTGGTTTTCTCATACCATGGGGGGTCCTCTCATTTATTTATAACCAAATGATCATGTGACATTAAGGGAGGATTTATAATGTTTCAAAATATTTGAAGAGGTAGGTTGGTTAGACTTCATTGAGTAATTCTAAGGGTTTGATGAATCTTTAGCCAATTAATTTTATAGAAATTTAGTTTTGGGAGTATTGAGGGGTAAAAGGATGGGATCAAATAATTTTTAGGAATTTTTTTTAAAATTTACTAGTTTGTCCATGTAAAGGAAAAGGTAGTACCTGGTGGAAAGGAGGGGAGTACTTGGAAAGGAGGAGTTCCTGGTGAGAAAGTGAGAGACACTGGTAAGGGAAAAATGTGTGATTCACTACCAGATCTTTGGCCTAGGATGTATCACTTCATACAAAATTACATTTCATGTGAATCTTTTCTTTTTGTTCTTTTCACTTACCATTTTAAATTATTCTCATAGCTACCATTAAAAGGAATCAATATACCTTATTTGTTGTTTAAAATTTTAGAGAAAATGATCATTGAAATTCAAAATGGAATTTATAATGTTGTGGCCCATCATGGATTGATTCAACTTATAATTTTAGAGGCTTTAAATTTAATTTTTCCTATAATTTATTAGGATATTGTTGTCTTCAAGGCTTTTATCTACAGAAGTAGTTGTGCCCTAGAATAAGAAAAATCAAATCATTTTTCTTTATTCCTCTAAAAATTCTAAATATTTATTAGTGCATTATAAAATATTCCCTGAAAAGAGTTGTAAGGGGTTGGTTAGGATTCATGAAAATAACATGGATAGAAAGGGAGTGAGGAAGACATGTTTTGATGGGATTTATGCTTCCCATATAGAAAATTATTTGATAAATATAGAGGATAATGTTCCAAAGGATTCTGAAGGTGACAATAGTAAGACTTTTAAAGGTGTACATGTTTCATAAAATATAAATATGGATGTTACATGGATTGATTTATCTAAATCAATGGATGATATTAAGACTCAAGAGGTGGAGCTAGAATACATAATAATAAGGTTGTTTTCCTTATCTCAACCTTGTAATGATAAATTAATTATCTAAAGTGGGAGTGCATTCTTTTGATATGTCTCTATTACAATCTAAGGTTGTATACTTTTTTTCCAAGGTGGATTTGGTTAAGGAAATTATTTTAGTAGAAAAACCTTTGGATTTTATCTCTAATAAAAATCATGCCAATGAAATTCATACCTCGGATTGGAAGGATATCAAGTTGTGGGAGATTTGAAAAACTAACTCAATCATGCTTATTTAAATTGTATTTATTTAAAAAGATGGAAATTAATAGAAAAAATTATATGGAAGAGGGAAAGCTTAAGGATGTATTTATTGAAGAATTGAATGATATAGTATCTTTGGCCTATGAAAAGGTTGTTTAGTTATTTGATTGTATCCCTCCTCCTAAAATTTATTTTCTTATTCGAAGAGAAAATAGGTTAAAATTATAGTTGGGTAGGTTGGCCTCATTTCTTATTATTGAAGTAAAAAAACCAAAGAAGTTCTGTGAGGTTTTATTTTAATCCTCATATTAGGTTAAAATTTATTGTGTGAGACTTTTATTCATAATTTATTTCTTCCATTGGAATTAAAATGAAATCATAATCCTTATGTAAGGGATGTAGTGTTAAGAGATTTCTTTTCTTACCTCTAGAATGAGATAAAAAGAGCTTATGAATGGGAAGAATATAAAATATTGGAGTCCTCTCATTCTTTTTTGGATAAGAGTAGAGTTTCTTCTAACTTTGGAGGTTCTAAGGGAGTATGTAAATCTAGTAAAAAAAGATCAGATGAAAATGAAAGTCCTCAAAATTAAGATGTATCTAGTTTTAAAAAGTAAAATTCTAAGTGAAATGATTTGTTTGAAATCTTATACTAAGTATTATGTCAAATGGGAGGCTCTTCTATATCCCTAAGGATAAAGGATAATATTTCTCCCCATAATCTTAGAGATTTGAGAGATAGACTTAACCTATTGATGTTGGTCTTGAGCACATCCATGGATTTAATGAGGTGGCCTATAATATTTTAGGATCTCAATGGAGTTAAACTCCATTCTAAGGCATGAGTTTTAGGTATGGGTTAGACAACCTTGAGTGTAATAACAAGTTGAGCATACTGGTTATTGACTAGGTTTGTTTGTAGTGAATTAAATCCTAGTAAGGAAATCAAAACCTATGTGAGTTGGATGGATGGAATCTATTCTAGAGTAGTTGGGTATCAATAAAATAAACTTTAAAAGGAGGGAATGGTAGAGCATAAAATAAGGTTCTATGGTCTCAAGGGATCATTTATGGGGTTGGTTCCCTAATGGATAAGTATTTTTAGAACTAATTCTTACTATTTAAATATGTTGCACACATACAGACAAATACAATTAGCCAGTATGGGGTAAATTGTATAGGAAACTCAATGGTCTCAACTTAAGGTTTCTCCTTTTAGAATTTATATTTCACACCCTTAGTTAAGAGGTTATATCTCATAATAGAAAGGTATCTATGGCAGCTATGGCACACACATATAAGACTATACTAGACGAAAAACACTCTTGCACACTTTAGAATATTAACATAGTTAACCAATTGCTTAAAATAAATGATATCTAATAAATTTTCAATATATTTTACACATATATAATCGACATACATAAATGATAACAAAAATAATTATCTCTAGCTTTTTGACACTTCAAACTACTAAATCAATACAACCAAGAAAACAAAACCTTAATTACATAGAGATGGAAAGGAAGTATATCGACACAGTTGCATGACAATAAAAATGATTTTTTTCTATATTAATAAAAATTTAAACCTTTTTTATACTTTTTGAAGGGTCACCTCATCTTTCAAGTCCATGAAAAATCATAGTTACATTACATAATTAGAACTTTGGTTATATTTATAGTATCAAAATTATATGTGTGCATGTTTACAATTAACTAAAACTATGTCAAAATAACTTATCCTATATAAGGTAATGCAGCATGTGCATGCTTAAAAATAGTTCAGGAAAAATTTTACATCTATTTACCAAGTGTAAGTAAACTATAATTACAAAGATTAGTCCTATCTACATGACTACATACAAAATTAGCCTTTAATTAAGGCTTGTTGGGTGATTACATGGCGATGCTTATTTTTGGAGGTGTTGAATTTGTAGCTTAAGATGAACTAGAATTTGAAGCATTGACCTTATTCTTAGCTTCCAACTCTTGAAAATACTTACCACCAATATCATTCTAGTATCTAATAATATTCATTTTTAACAATTAGGGTTTGTTCACCTTGTTTACTTGTTCCATCAGTGTTGCATGTTCATATTTTATATTTTTAAAGTTAATACTAAATATTTATACCTCAGTGACCTTCTTCCTTGAAAAATTCAACTCAACTTTCATCTATTTTAATGTTAATCCCTGCAAATTTTACATGAAGTTGGTTAAGGCCTATTGAAGAAACTAATCAAAATTGGCTTTACTTATAAGCATGTCTATGGATTCCCTTCCCTAAGAGAGATTTAACTCCTCCATAATATACAAAATGAGGCTTTCATGATTTGTATATTTTGGAATTATTTCCTAAGCTATTGTAACCCACTCTCTAGCTTCTTGTGCCCTGATGACAACCAAATTGAGAGCATTTGTCGCCTTTAATGGTGCCATGAAATTGAGGTGGCCATACACCTTATTAGTTGTATAAAAAATGAGAAGTTTAACTTTAATCTCATCTTTATTCAAAGAATTAAATAATTTGGAATTTTTAATTATCTTAGGTGTTAACTCATCCCTCATTAAAGCAATGGCCTCTAAAATATTATATAATCTTGATGTTGTATTCAGCACATTTTTTTCTATTTGTATGGGAACATGTATTTTTTATTGTTGTTGCCTTACTTATTATAATTCCTACTTAAGCTCTTTCTTGGCCATTTTGGTTCCCTCATGAAACTCAACCAGAGCATCCTTTTGGGTTTAAAAATAGGATTTGAAATCCTCAATGTAGGGGGATTGCCCTAATTTTTTGTTCTTTCTCTTAGACAAGGTGAATACTTATTATCTTTCCTCCAATATCACCCCCTTCTATCCTCATCTTCATTTTTCCTTGTATTTAACATTTTTACACTTCATATAGATTTTTAAAATATGTAGCTCACCATGGGAATCTCTATAATTATAAGATTAGGCCATTGATAAGCTTGTGATTGCATAGCAATTACCCATTATGGGAGGACCAATTGGATTGTGTATGTTGGTTGAGTGTATTGAATTATAGTCTCAACCAACAACTCTCTTGATTATTGTTTTAAGGCCTCTTCAAGTAATGGGTTAGGAATGGAGGACCAAATTATCTTAGACTAGTCCACACCACCATATTGAGCCAGTGGGTAGGATGTATACATTGGTTTCTTTTTTCCATCCTTATTCAATGTTACTATAGTGGTGTCTTGAGAAGAACTAGGGGGGTTACTAGTAAACCCAACTAAGTAGATGATACATGTAGTTGTGGCCTTGCCACTGCCCCCCTAGATTTTTTGGTTGCATTAATTTTAGTATTTTGGGGTGTTGGGATAGTGGTGGAAGTAACCATAGTGGAAACATGAGGAATGGACATAAAAGACACAATTAAAGGAGTAAGAATTATTGGGGGAGTAGATATAGCAGGGGTAGAGGAAGCATCCTTTACCTTTAGAATAACTAGAGATGGTTGGATACTAGGTTGAGAAGAAACAACCTCTACTATAGCTAGCAAAAGGGGAGGGGAACCATTAGGATTAAGGGATGTAAACTTAAATAAACCAACAGTCAAAGTGGAAACAAAAGAGACAATGGGAGTAGTATAAATTGAATGGGGTTGCATCCTCACTTGATTCTTCTCAATGTAGTGGTGCTTTTCTTTTAGTATCTTAGAAGCTAAAAAAAATATCCCTTTAAAGCTCCTCCTCATCTATGGATTCACATCTATCTACCTCTCATGATGGTCCTTTTATTGATAGTACCTCAATAGTTGGACTTTGTGGATAGAGGTAAGCCCTTGGCTTCCTCTTATCATAAATAGTGACTTCTTTAGATATGGAATATGCCTCCTATGTGGTTGAGGTATACATAGAACTAGTCTATTGGGTTGAGGTAGTAATTGTTTGGGCTTGTCCATTTGAATCTAAAGAATAAATACAAATTATATCATCATGTTCTCCCTAAAGTGAAGTATCTATCAGTGTAGGCTCTTTCTTTATATCTTTTAATTCCATAGGGGTGTCTGTGAAGATTTCCCTTAACCTTTTAAAGGCTTATAAATCTTTTTGACCCAAAAATATAATTTATCCCATACTCTTATGAGTGGGAGTCTAGTGTGTACATTTAAAATTAAGATAGAAGACTCCCCTTGAATGATTTATATGAGCTCCTCAACTAACCTGATGATATGTGCCCTTTATTTAACCTAGGCATCATCTTTGGAATTCAAAAACAAAAATTCATGGTCATATATCTTGTGATGGTATGGATTAACAAGGCATTTTATGTGTTTTTATACTTGTCCATGAGGATCTTAGTCCCTGTGTGGTAGTGTGGCCAATCATAGTACTCTTTGTATCTTCCATCCTTGTAAAAGTGTTTATGATTTACCTAGCACAATCTCCCAATTATGAAGTGAGAGCCTTGAAAGGAGATATTATTCTTATCCATAATATCTTCATCTCTCCCCCTCCATAGGTTGTAGGTGATTTATTTTTCTGCTAGTTTATCTCATACATATTTGGGGAGATACAAGGGTACTACCTTGTGGCCTATGACCAAAATCATAGTGTAATCTAGGTATAAATGATAATCTCCCCTAATCAACAATATGTCTAAAATTCTTTTGGATACCCTGGTTAATGGGAACTTATGAATGGCCATCCACACATGGGGGTATACATCATCTACAATGTGTGTGATGTTTCAGGTATAAGCATATATGTACATGAAGGAATATAAATCACATATACAATTTTTAATGAAGTTTAGAGTTGGGATCTATAGTGACACATTATGTACATAAATTGTGCCCAATAAAACATATAGAATGTAGTAAATCATATATAAATGGCCTCCTTGGGGCCTCTTATCCTTTTGAAATACCTCTTCTCATAACCTTTAACTAATTACCTCATCCATATCAAATATCAACTATGAGGTCATTAGTAATTCTAACTATTAAACCCACTCAAGGTGAAGGATTATATGTTGGGGTAAACATATAACATATTTAAGAGGGACATATCAATATAGATTTCCATCTTAAACTTAGTCATAGGAACCAACTACGTCTCCTTCAAATTGATAGTCTCCTCAGGAACCATTCACTTATTCAATGTTTTATTAATTATTTTATCCTTCTTTCATGAAACTACCATGTGAAATTAATATGTAACATATGTGATGGGAGAGATAAATACCTTTGGAATTTATCCCCTAAGATTCATATTACAAGGGTCTTGTGCTCCAAATGGTGATATAATGCACCTCTAGTCACTTTACTAGCAAAGAACAAGTCTCATAGAAGGTCTATGCATGGCATAACCTATGGCTTTACCAATGCAAAGTTTAGTCCTTGTTGTTTGAACGGGAGGAGGTCTATAGACAATTTTCATTGATATAGAATCAAATTATCCTTGTGATTGTGTGTGTTAACCTATGAAATTACTTCCCACAATGTTGAATAATTAAGGTAATCATTATTAAACATTGTTGAGTCAAAGATAGTTTCCTTATAATCTATTGAATCTTTTATAGAGAATATAGATAGGGGTATGACTCTTTATAATTTCTTAGATGAGTACACCATTTCTAATTAAATGTGTTGACAAAGTTATGGTTTTCAATTTAGTAGCTTGGCTCTTTTGGATACACTATATGATCAAAACATAGGTAATAAGGCTTGTTGGTAAGGAAGCAAGCGAGTTTGACATTAGCTTGTGATCTATGAGCACATCATTTGTTTGTAATTCATTGGTATAACTTTGGCATTTAATTCTATTTTAATTTGTCATTAATTTCCAATTTTTATAACTATTCTTTGTTTGTTTAATTTAAACTTTGCCACTTTATGTTAGGTGACCCCTTATCCAACGGAAGCACAATTGATTACTTTCTTATAAGCAATTAAACACGAAATTATACCAGAATGATAAAGTAACTAGAAACTTGAGACAACAAAGAATTTGAGAGACAATACACACTCTTGTATTAGATATTACTAGAAGAAAATACAATAAGGAAGATGCCACTTCTTCCTCCACCTCAAAGGCTTGCCACACCTCAAGACCTTCTTCCCTCTCTCTCTTGCTCAACACAAAACCAACTCTACAACCTGAGTTGCTATCCCTCCTTGAATGCTTTAGCTGATCTCCTTAACCTTACACCTGTAGATCTCCTTGACCTTGCTTGCTTCAATGCTTTTACTTGCCTTCTTGGTAATTACAATACATGCCTCATGGGTCTTTAAATAGAATCCCATGGTTACAAAAATGGAAATCTAACTACAATAATTAGACATGCAGCTCGTGACTATAATTAGTCATTTGACATGCAAACACTCGCTTCACTTAACTGACTGTTCATCAATAGTAGTTTTGGAACACACAGGTGATCGACGCCAGTCCCTGCTTGCCTGGTGCTGCCAACGTCAGTCGACTAGCTGTCATCACCAGTTTCCTTCTGCACTGCATCTGACCGATGTCGATCATGCTGCCGATGCCAATGCTTCTAGTTCTTCAGCTTCCTCTTCTTCGTGTCTGCAAATAGTTGAAGCTTTTAGCTCCACACCCTAACAATCTCCCACTTGGAGATAAACAGCTACTACTGTACCTATACCTGTACACCATCTATTTTGTTCCCTTGGCTCTGTATCCCTCTTTAAAGTCACTCTTGAAGACCAACCACCACGCAAATCTGTAATGCTATACCTGTCACTTATGCCACAAGAATTTTGCTGCTCCCAAATTCTTCATGACATACTTCTAAACCAACTCTACCCTTAGCTCAGAAAACTCCCTGTATATGAAACCCTACAACAAGTAACACAATACAGTAACATGATAATGTAGCTAATATTATCCAACCTGGTAAATATAAAATACAATGGTCAAACCTCCATTGTTCGTAGCCTAATCAAGACTGTATACCATAGCCTTTTGTCTCATGTATCCATCCACTCTCTTCTCTAATATGGGAATCCATCCCTCTATCCAGTGCTTTCTTCCAGTTGACAGCTCTACCAACAAATACCTGTTTAGCTCTTCTCCAAGGACTCACACTCCTCATCCATGCCAAGCTCCCACTGTTTTTGGACTCTACCTACATTGCTTCTTCCATCTTCCTAGTTCTTGACTATCAGTAAGCAATATAAAGAAGGTGAACAACGAATATGAGGATCACTTACCATTTATGACCTCTATATGGGTGTTTGAGACTCATTGATAGCTAGCTGTCCACCCATCATCCATTCCAGTGACCGATCTCAGCCATCTCCTAGTCTGCTCCTAACCAATGTCGGTTCCCTACACTGACTGCCAACATCATTTCCCTAGCCAATGCCGGTGTCTCCCCTACCGACGTCGGTCCTTATGACCAACGTCAGACTTCTCCTACCTAACCTACCGACCCTGCTGGTCTGCACATGACCGATGTCGGTATCTAGATGACCGACGTCGGTCCCATGTGACTAACATCAGCATCTGTGTGTTCTTGTAAGTGATGAAATTTTCATCCATGAGCTCATCTTGGATCAAACCTCTATCCATGATGCCCTGCTCAGATTTATTCAACCCCTGTGATTGATCTATGTCCTTCATCTCCTCCATAAACACCAAGGCTTCTTTGTTACTATCAAAAGCATCAAATTTCCTTTTTCTGTAATGAACTCTATCTATGATTTCTGAATTTGAACACATACCTTTTAAATCAAGAACATCCATTCCCTTCTTATTCATGTGACCAAGCCTATTAAGCCACATCTTTGAATCTACAGTTGAAGTAGATAAACCAGAAGTAGAAACAACAATACAAGTAGACAGATAAAGAGTATCTACTTTCTTACCTCCTGCTAGAATAAGTGCACCCTTGGTAACCTTCCAAGAATCTGCTGTGAGGGTTATTGTGCATCCCTCATCACCCAACCTTCCTACAGAAATCAAACTCTGCTTCAGAACTGGAACATGCATGACCTCCTTCAACACCCATGTGTTGTCAATTTGCAATCTCAGCTGCAGTTTCCCTTTGCCAACTATCTAACAAGGCATACCATCCCCTAAATAAAGCACTCCAAAGTCTTCTTGTTCATACTCATGGAACAAAACTCTATTTGGGGATGCATGAAAAGATGAACCAGAATCTAAAATCCATGATCCTACCTGACTATCCAAAGAAAGTATGAGAGCATCCTGTACCACAATATTTGCATCCTTTGCTTCTTCAATACCTGCATGTTGATTCTCTTTATCTCTCAACCAACACTCCTTTGTATGTCCTTTCTTTCCACAAAACTAGCAGGTAATACCTTTAGACTCAGATCTCCTTCCCGACCTTGATTTCCCTTGCTCAACCTTCTACCTTTGCCTTCCCCTATTTTCTACACTTAGAGTATTACCTGATGATTCACCTGTGCTTCTCCTACGTATTTCCTCATTCAAGATCACACTCACAACATCATCAACTTTTAATATTTTAGAAGCAGATGCATAATTACTTACTGCCATAACCAAATTGTCCCAACTTTTAGGCAAAGAACATAAAATCAAGAGAGCCTTTACCTCATCATCAAAAACAATATTGACTGAAGCTAGCTGGTTTACCAAACCATGGAAATCGCTGAGATGAGTATGTACCGATCCACCTTCCTGCATTTGCAAAGTAAACAGTTACTTCATGAGATATACCTTATTAGAAGCTGAGGGCTTTTCGTATAAATTCACCAAGGACTTTATCAACTCTTTTATTGTCTTGCACTGTGATAAGTTGGAAATCACAGATGATGCAAGGCTCAACCTTATGGAACCGAGAGCCTTCCAATCAAGAACACTCCATTCTTCATCCTTCATATCTATGGGCTTGCATGCAACCCCACCCAATGGTAAGTACAGATCCTTCTAATACAGATAATCCTCAATTTGCATCCTCCAGTGTTGTAAATTCTTGCCGTTAAACTTCTCCATTCGTATCTTAATTTTTTCTGCCATTGCTAAACTCCCACTCAATCAAAAAACCCTATGAGTGACCTATAATCAAAAATAATAACCTGTTCCCTGCAAATCGTAGCTCTGATACCAACTGTTAGGTGACCCCTTATCCAATGGAAGCATAATTGATTATTTTCTTATAAGCAATTAAACACGAAATTATACCAGAATGATAAAGTAACTAGAAACTTGAGACAACAAAGAATTTGAGAGATAATACACACTCTTGTATTAGATATTACTAGAAGAAAATACAATAAGGAAGATGCCACTTCTTCCTCCACCTCAAAGGCTTGCCACACCTCAAGACCTTCTTCCCTCTCTCTCTTGCTCAACACAAAACCAACTCTACAACCTGAGTTGCTATCCCTCCTTGAATGCTTCAACTGATCTCCTTGACCTTACACCTATAAATCTCCTTGACCTTGCTTGCTTCAATGCTTTTACTTGCCTTCTTGGTAATTACAATACATGCCTCATGGGTATTTAAATAGAATCCCATGGTTACAAAAATGGAAATCTAACTACAATAATTAGACACACAGCTCGTGACTATAATTAGTCATTTGACATGCAAACACTCGCTTCACTTAACTGACTATTCATCAACAGTAGTTCTAGAACACACAGGTGACCAACGTTGGTCCCTGCTTGCCTAGTGCTGCTGACATTGGCCGACTAGTTGCCATCACTGATTTCCTTTTGCATTGCATCTGACCGACATCGGTCATGCTGTCGATGTCGGTGCTTCTGGTTCTTTAGCATCCTCTTCTTCGTGTCTACAAATAGTTGAAGATTTTAGCTCCACACCCTAACACTTTATTTGGAGAGTATGTCATGTAGGCATTGTTGATGCTTAAAAGGACTACCACATCATTGCCTTTTTCCAAGTGTCAATTTTTTTATTCTTTCACTTTGGTTTACTCTTCCACAGGGGCTCTCAATAATTAGGAGTCAGGGTTTTATGTTAAAATAGTGTTTGTAAAGTGAACGGATATCTCAAAAAAAAGTCTTGAACACTTTTGATGAAGACCAAAATGAGCCAAATAAACATTTCAAATAATTTATCTAAAGACCAAATAAATTTGTGTACCTTTGCTTAGTGTTCTTTTCCATAGGCTAATATTTTAGTTTTTTGAACATGGTATAAGAATTATAATGGGTTAAATATTTTCTTGATCATAATAGGAGAATCTAATTAGATTTATATGGATAAAAGAAATCATCTAATCTATAAAGAAAATAACTAAATTATGAAAAAATGAAATGCTACAAATAGGAAAAACTAACCTAGAAAGCAAGTATTTTGCCTATGAAATTAGTAAATCTATTCTATGAAATCAATAAATCTATTCTACTCCTACTTTTACCAAAACACCTGTTGTTACTCAAGGACATCTCTATATGGTACAACCATGAAGTAATGCTTTAAAAATTGTCCACTAACTGGATATGTCATCTCATTGCCTTGGAGGCCCCTCAAACAAAAAGCATTGTCACCTAGGATCTCTAAAATCTAATAAGTTTTAATCCACAATGGGGTAAACTTGTCATGTTATCCTTTCTTTTCATGGGCTTTATCCCATAGAATCACAAGGTCAGATATTTTGAATGATTTAAATTTTGTTATTCTATAAAACCATCTTTTGACTATGTCCTGATGTTTACTTAAATTTTGTAAGGCCACAGTCCTTGAGTCTTTCATATCTATTATATGCATTAATAGAGACTGCCTTCTCACTTGGTTCCATGTATTTGTACATAAATTTATATGTTGTTAATTTGAGCATGATTTTAAAAATCATATATTGTCCATACAAAAAGTAAGGCAAAACCTTGAGGGGTTGCTTATATCTTGTTCAATCATCCCATAGTGTATACTTAAGTACATTTTGCCAATCTCTATGTTTTTATGTTGCATACTTTTTAATGGCATAAATCAGGTTCTTTGTTTATTCATTCAATCTATTTCCTTGTGGGTATTGGTTGGGTGATGACCTGATGGTGATATGATTATCATGGGCCCATTCAGTGAATTCAATTGATTGGATTGTTGACCCATTCTCACAAACTAGAGAAATGGGGGTACCAAATCTACTTGTGATATGTTCCTCTAGAAATTTGATTACATATTGTTCTCTTGAATGCTTTGTAGTAATTTTTTATGTTCATCGTGTGGAATAGTTTATGGTAGTGAGTAAAAACTTATGTCTAGTTAAATAATTAGGGTTACTAACCCCAATGAAGTACAAACCCCATTAACCAAATGATCTTCCTTTAATATTAGGCTATAAAGGAATTGATGCATGTACCTTTTTTTTTTTTTTTACTAGGACTTGGAATTCATGGCCAAGTTCTTACTTGAATATGTGCATATTTGAAGATTGTTGACCAGTAATAACCCATTCAAAGGATTTTATGGGTGGTGGATTTTTTGGAGGGATGACCAATACCTATCTTCTAGTGAAAAAATTTCATAATTTATTGAGCCTCTTCTCATGATATGTATCTCAGATAGATGTCTTCATAATTCCTTTTATAGAGGATCCCTTTTTTAATCATATAATGAATCATTTTGAGTCTCAAATATCTCCTATGTTCTCTTCTAATTTATAGGGAGTGATTACCTATGAGTAAGTATTAAATAATATCAATGTACTAGTCTTATTTAGATACTTGGTTTTCATAAACCTCTTCAATGATGATGCACAGATTAGGCTTGGTTATGAACTGAATGATGCCTCAACCTCTAAAAATCTTGGTAGGATTGATTTCTATGTCAAACTCTTGTATTTTTTCCATCAATTTTCATCTACATTCTCCCAATTCATTTTTCCCCAAAGTGAGCTTGACAGTAGGATCCAACACAATGGCAATGGTCTTGTTCTTTAGGATGTAATGTTGAAATTTATTTACCACTTTGACAAGGGAAAATATTTGTTTATCTATCATGGAATACTTGAGTTCTACCTCATTTAATTTTGTGCTAATGAATGTAATAGGGTGCTCAATTTCATCTTTATTTTATATGAGTATGGTGGAAATGGTATGTTATAAAGTGAATGAATAAAAGAAGTCTTTAGTGAAGTCTAGACTTATCTAGGGGGCTAAGATATTACATCTTTAATGTCTTAAAAATACTTGTATGCCTCTATTATCCACTCCACTTTAGTAACTTTCTTGAACATTACATTCATAAGTCTAATGATTTTTATAAACCATGATATAAAATTTCTCACAAAATTTATCTTCCCAAAGAAAGATTTGAGATCCTTTTTGTTATTTAGGAATGTAATTTTTTATATCCCTTGAATTCTATCTAGGTCAATTATAATTTTGGATTTGGTGATGATGTGACCTAAGATCTTACATTCTATGATGTTGAATATGCTCCTTTTAGGGTTCAATGAGATGCCAAATCTTTTGCATCTTTCAAATATTGACTATAGGTGACCCACTTGATCAATCTTGGATTTTGAGAAAACTATTAGGTCATCTATGTAGATGGTTATGCATTTGCATGATAGTACTTAAAATGCATGATCAAAAACTAGAATATTTCATTGATAGATATTTCAAGAACACAAAAATAACACAATAACAATGATTTCTCTAAGAAGAGATGTTTTATTACTCAAGATTGCAAATACAACCATATGCTTATCTCTGGGAAGAGATGTTTGATTTATATTTTGGGTTACATCTTAATTTATACACATTTTGAAGGTATGAGGATGAGGTGGAAGGTCACCAATATCTAGGGAGATTATGTGGTTCAACTTTCATGATTTACAATAATATAGAATTTGAGGAATTACTATTTTAGAAACTTACTATTTTTAGACTGCATTACTAAAATTGAAATTTGGGGGTCAAACCCCACTAAACAGAGCTTGGTTCCATCTCACCATGTTTTCCTCATTATTCACTTTCTAACAGTTCAAATGGGGAGTTAATCAGAGCTATGGTGCAAAAGTTATGGCTCTCAAAAGTTCCATCATCAATTAAGGTAGAACTGTCACCCGAATTGTCACCTAATTTGCTGCCCAAATCATTCCTCCCTCCTTGAGAATAAATGGTCCCCATTGTGTCAATATTACTTAATGGGTGTGGCATTTATGTTTTAATTTTATTCTCTATGAGCCACTCACCTTGGTGGCTAAGCTGGCCCCTTTTGACCACCTGATAAAGTGGAATAAAGTGTCCTCTTATTATCTTCATCCAGGTGTCCACAATCTGATCCTCCTTCACTAGATAATTTTTTTATGGATCAAGCTCATCAATGTCCAGTTATTATGCTATTACTAAAGTGTGTAACATAGGTGGATGATATGGTTTGAGGAGTTCCACATTAAATATTGGATGCAGACCAAGGTAGGATGCTAGGTTCAACTCAAAAGCATTTTCTCCAACTTTTCTAGTGATGGTGTAGGGACCATATCATAGAGGCCAAATTTTTATGTGTGGGCCTGAAATTCATTCCTTTTAAAGCTACAACCAAACCTTGTCACCCATAGAAAAATGGTTTTTAATCCTATGTTTTTCATGGTGTTACTTATACTTCTAATTAATCTTCTCCAAGATGTCATGAAGCTGCTGCTAGATGTGTTGCATTTCTTTAATGAACTTTATTACTTTTGTTTCCTTAGATCTCCCATGAGGTGTGTATTCCATGGTGGAGAATGGAATGGCTATATTAATTAGTGCCATGGGTTGGAACTTGAAGCATACTTGGAATGGACTGTGCTTGGTCAAGCTGTGTAGGGCCTAATTGTATCCATGTTGTATGAAAAGAAGCCCTCATCCCATGTGCATGGATGTTTGGAGTGATACATCTGAATCATGTGAAAAATTAGGTGGTTCACCACTTATAAATGAATATTAGTCTATGGATGGAAGGATATAGACTTCAACAGCTTGGTATCCATCATCTTCTATAGAGTGGACCAGAAGATGCTCAAGAACCTGATATCTCTATCTGAGACAATTGACTTGGGGGGACCAAAATGGAGCCATACATGACTAAAATATAGTTGAGCAGTTTCTTCAGTAGATATATTTTTCTTATAAGAAATCATGATACCAATTTTTTTTAAATGATCAACTACAACAAAAATATAGTCCTTGCCATGTTTTGAAGTGGGCAAACCTAAGAGAAAATCTATTGAGATAGATTCCCCAGGCTCGGTTAGTTCTAGCAATGGCATCTACAATATTTGATTCTTATTTGTTGGCTTGGATATCACACATGGGGTGAAAGATTTGAGGTACCTTTCTACATCATTCCACATACGGGGCTAATAGAAGTGTTTTTGAAGAACTACCAATGTCTTATCTACACCAAACTATCTAGTTGTCCTACTGAAATATGCTTCCCATATCATCTTCTATTGCTCTACAGCTAGAACATAGATGTGCCCCATATGATAGAGGACATTATCTTGAAAATAGAAATCAAAAACATGTTTACCTTCTTAAATCACTTGATATGTATCAGAAAATTTAGGATCTGCTTCATATAGAGCACCTCAAGTGGTAGTCTCATGTCCACACAAGTCAAGAACTATTGTGAGTGCAGTAATTAGTGGGTGGCTCAAATAATCTATGGTCATATTTGAGCTCCCATTTTTATGTTTTATTATCAGATGGAAATATTGTAGATGTATGGCCCACTTTTGGTGCCTCTCATTTGTCAGGGGATCTGTAGCTCTACCAATTAGAGCACAATTGATTACTATCTTATATGCAATTAAACACGAAATTATACCAGAATGATAAAGTAGCTAGAAACATGAGACAACAAAGAATTTGAGAGACAATACACACTCTTTGTATTAGATATTACTAGAAGAAAATACAATAAGGAAGATGCCACTTCTTACTCCACCTCAAAGGCTTGCCACACCTCAAGACCTTCTTCCCTCTCTCTCTTGCTCAACACAACTCTAAAGCCTGAGTTGCTATCCCTCCTTGAATGCTTCAGCTGATCTCCTTGACCTTACACCTATAGATCTCCTTGACCTTGCTTGCTTCAATGCTTTTACTTGCCTTAGAATTAATTACAATACATGCCTCATGGGTCTATAAATAAGATCCCATGCTTACAAAAAATAGAAGTCTAACTACTAAAATTAGACACACAGCTCATGACTTAAATTAGCCCCTTAGCATGCAAACACTCAGTTCAACTAACTGACTGTTTGTCAACAGCAGTTCTGAAAATACACAGGTGACCGACGCCGGTCCCTACTGGTTTGGTGCTGCCAACGTCGGCCGACTTCTTGCCATCGCCAGTCTCCTTCTCCACTGCACTTGACCGATGTCGATCATACTGCCGATGCTGGTGGCTCTGGTTGTTCAGCATCCTTCCTTCTAGTGTCTGCAAACAGTTGAAACTTTTAGCTCCACACCACAACAATCTCCCACTTGGAGATAAATAGCTGCAACTTGTACTTGTACCTGTACACCATCTATTTTGTTCCTTAGGCTCTGTATCCCTCTTCAATGTCACTCTTGAAGATCAACCACCACGTAAACCTATGATGCAATACCTGTATCTTATGCCACAAGAATTTTGTTGCTCCCAAATTCTCCATGACATACTTCTGAACCAACTCTACCCTTAGCTCAGAAAACTCCCTGTATATGAAACCCTGCAACAAGTAACACAATACAGTAATAGGATAATGCAGCTAATATTATCCAACCTATTAAAGATAAAATACAATGGTAAAACCTCCATTGTTCTGCAGCATAATCAAGACCATATACCATAGCCTTCTGTCTCATGTATCCATCCACTCTCTTCTCTAAAATGGGAATCCATCCCTCTATCCAGTGCTTTCTTCCAGCTGACAACACTACCAACAAATACCTGTTTGGTTCTCCAAGGACTCACTCCTCATCCATGCCAAGCTCCCACTGTTTCTGGATTCTACCTGCATTGCTTCTTCCATCTTCTTAGTTCATGACTATCAGTAAGCAATATAAAGAAGGTGAACAATGAATATGAGGTTCACATACCTTTCCTGACCTCCACATGGGTGTTTGAGACCTATTAATTCACCCAACATCCGTTCTAGTGACCGATCTATGCCATCTCCTAGTCTGCTCCCGACCAATGTCGGTTCCCTGCACTGACCCTGACTACCGACGTCATTTCCCTGGCCAACACCGGTGTCCCTCCTACCAACATTGGTCCTTATGACCAATGTCAAACTTCTTCTGTCTGACCTACCGACCCTGCTGGTCTGCACATGACCGATGTCAGTATCTGGATGACTGACATCGGTGCCAAGCTACTGACATCGGTATCTGTGTGTTCCTGTAAGTGATGAAATTTTCATCTGTGAGCTCTTCTTTGATCAAACCTCTGTCCGTGCTGCCCTACTCAGACTTATTCAACCCATGTGACTGATCTCTATCCTTCATCTCCTCCATAAACACCAAGGCTTCTTTGTTCCTGTCAAAGGCATCAAATTTCCTCTTTCTACAATGAACTGTATTTATGCACATACCTTTTGAATCAAGAACTTCCATTCCCTTCCTATTCTTGTGACCAAGCCTATTAGGCCACATCTTCGAATCTACACCAAAAGTAGAATCAGTAATACAAGTAGACAGATAAAGAGTATCTACTTTCTTACCTCTTGCTAGAATAAGTGCTCCCTTGGTAACCTTCCAAGAATCCACTGTGAGGGTTATTGTGCATCCCTCATCTCCCAACCTTCCTACAAAAATCAGACTCTAATTCAGAATCAGAACATGCATGACCTCTTTCAACACCCACGTGTTGTCAATCTACAATCTCAGCTGCACTTTCCCTTTGCCAACTATCTGACAAGGCGTACCATCCCCTAAATAAAGAACTCCAAAGTCTCCTTGTTCATACTCGTAGAACAAATCTCTGTTTGGGGATGCATGAAAAGATGAACCAGAATCTAAAATCCATGATCCTACCTGACTATCTAAAGAAAGTATGAGAGCATCCTGCATCACAATATTTGCATCCTTTGCTTCTCCCATACCTGCATGTTGATTCTCTTTATCTCTCAACCAACACTCCTTTGTATGTCCTTTCTTTCCATAAAACCAGCAGGTAATACCTTTGGACTCGAATCTCCTTCCTGACCTTGATTTCCCTTGCTCAACCTTCTCCCTTTGCCTTTCCCTACTTTTTGCACTTAGAGCATTCCCTGATGATTCACCTATGCTTCTCCTGCGTATTTCTTCATTCAAGATTACACTCACAACATCATCAACTTTTAAGATTTTAGAAGCAAATGCAGAATTACTTACTGCCATAACCATACCGTCCTAAATTTTAGGCAAAGAACATAAAATCAAGAGAGCCTTTACCTCATCATCAAAAACAATATTGACTGAAGCTAGTTGGTTTACCAAACCATGGAAATCACTGAGATGAGTATGTACTGATCCACCTTCCTGCATTTGCAAAGTAAATAGCTGCTTCATAAGGTATACCTTGTTAGAAGCCGAGGGCTTTTCGTATAGATTCGCCAAGGACTTTATCAACTCTTCCATTGTCTGACACTGTGATAAGCTGGAAATCATAGATGATGCAAGGCTCAACCTTATGGAACCGAGAGCCTTCCGATCAAGAACGTTCCATTCTTCATCCTTCATATCTGTGGGCTTGCATGCAACCCCACCCAATGGTAAGTACATATCCTTCTGATACAGATAGTCCTCAATCTGCATCCTCTAGTGTTGATAATTCTTGCCATTAAACTTCTCCATTCGTAGCTTACTTTCTCCTGCCATTGCTGAACTCCCACTCAATTAGAAAACCCTATGAATGACCTGTAATCAAAAACAATACCCTGCTTCCTGCAAACCATAGCTCTGATACCACTTGTCAAGGGATCTGTAGCTCTACCAATTAGAGCACAATTGATTACTATCTTATATGCAATTAAACACAGAATTATACCAGAATGATAAAGTAGCTAGAAACATGAGACAACAAAGAATTTTAGAGACAATACACACTCTTTGTATTAGATATTACTAGAAGAAAATACAATAAGGAAGATGCCACTTCTTCCTCCACCTCAAAGGCTTGCCACACCTCAAGACCTTCTTCCCTCTCTCTCTTGCTCAACACAACTCTAAAGCCTGAGTTGTTATCCCTCCTTGAATGCTTCAGCTGATCTCCTTGACCTTACACTTGTAGATCTCCTTGACCTTGCTTGCTTCAATGCTTTTACTTGCCTTAGAATTAATTACAATACATGCCTCATGGGTCTATAAATAAGATCCCATGCTTACAAAAATAGAAGTCTAACTACTAAAATTAGACACATAGCTCGTGACTTAAATTAGCCCCTTAGCATGCAAACACTCGGTTTAACTAACTGACTATTCGTCAACAGCAGTTTCAAAAATACACAGGTGACCGACGTAGGTCCCTACTGGTCTGGTGCTACCGACGTCGGTCGACTTCCTGCCGTCGCCGGTCTCCTTCTCCACTGCACTTGACCGACGTCGGTCATACTGCCGATGCCAGTGGCTCTGGTTCTTCAGCATCCTTCCTTCTAGTGTCTGCAAACAGTTGAAGCTTTTAGCTCCACACCACAACATCATTTTACAATTTTCTCTACATTTGGATGAATTCTATTGGTTTATGGTTAGTATGGAAGATCATCTCTTTCCCCAAGATGTAGTGTTTCCATTATTTTAGGCTTACACAATGGCATAGAGATCTTTGTCATATGTCAAGTATTTTTTATTATATCATTGAAATTTTCACTATGATATGCAATAGGATGGCCATGTTGCATGATGATAGCTCCCATGGCATATTTAGATGCATCTATCATCAACTCAAAAAGTTGATGCAAATCTAGCAAGGCAAGAACAGGGGTTGAGAAAAGTTTGTTCTTCAAATTATCAAATGCCCTTTGTTGTATTTTGCCCCATTGAAATGTAGTTTTAGCTCCTCCTTTAGTCACTTGGGTTAGTGGCCAAGCAACATATGAGAATCCATGAACAAACCTATAATAGAAAATTTTAAGACCTAATAAGATACAAAGTTTTGTGAGGGTCCTTGGTGTAGGCCATTCTTAAATAACCCAAATCTTCTCTAGATTGACATGGACCCTACCATGTACCCCAAGTATTGAATTATTTTCATCCTGAATGTGTTTGTCAAGATTTACATACTTGTGCTCCCAAAGATTTTGAAGCACCTTAAAAACATATTGTAGATGTTCCTCCCATGTTCTATTGTAGATGAGTATGTCATCTAGGTAGACAACTAGGAATGAGTTGGTGAAGGGTCACAAGATGTCATCCATCATCCTCATAAAGGTTGCAAGTGCATTAGTCAAGCTAAAAGGCATAACCAACCATTCAAAGAGCCCCTCTTTATATTTGAATGTAGTCTTCCAGACATCGATGGGATCGATAAGAATTTGCTGATAGCTAAATTTGAGATCAATTTTGGTAAAAAACTTTTCACCATGGAGTTGGTCCAATAGGTCATCAAGCTTGGGGAAGGGGTAGCAATTCTTTATAGTGATTTTATTCAGGGATTGATAGTCAACGTAGAGCCTCCATGTTCCATCTTTCTTTGGTGCCAAGATAATTAAGATATTATAGGTTAAAGATCTTGGCCTAATGTGACCCTTTTGAATCAATTCTTGAATCTACCTTTTTATCTCATCATTCTCTAAAATTGATCTATGATACATAGGACTATTAGGCAAAGGTGATCCTGGGATCAATTTGATAGAATGTTTTACCTAGCAGTGAAGTGGAACTCTTGTGGGTGACTTAAATAAGTCATCATATTCTCCTGTGATTTGTCCCATCTTCTTCTATTATTGTTTGTTATGTAATCAAGACTACAACATTAGCCTTCTTGGATTTCTGTGGTTTGACCACCATGAAAATGAATTTCTTTATCTTTTCCATCAATATCTTACATTTCTTAACACCAATTAGGGAGATATATGTGGGAGGTGGTACCTTTGGTACTCTATAGCACCATTTTCCAAGAGTGAGGGTGATTCTTTAGGTTCATGATTCATAGATGTCATGTCGATCAAACATGAATGGCTGACCAAGGAGTACATCATAGAGATTTAGATTGACCACATCACATAAGACTTCATCTTGGAAATGTTTTATTACATATGAAATAAGACACTGATGGGTGACACGGAGGTCTCTCCCTAGGCTCAACCATCCAATACTATATGGCTTTGGGTGAGGCTTCATGGATAGATTTAGACTTTTCATAACTTTAGCAGAGATTAAATTTTTTTGACTCCCACTATCAAGAATGAGATGCAGAGGTTTACCTTTTACCCATAATGTGGAGTGAAACAACCTTTCCTTATCATTTGGCCTTTCTTCATGGGTCTATGATGAAGTAATGATGGTATCAAGCTCAGCATCTATAATCTCTTCTCCATCCTCTTCGACTACAGAGTGTGTATGAGATAGAGTAGGAGATGTTGAGTATTGTGACTTAGAAAGTAGTGACTTGATGGATAAACATTCTTATTTAGAGTGAGTTCTAGTTTTATGGTAATCACACCATTTTCCAATCTTCCCCTTCTAGGGTTTTATATCTTAAAAATCCTTTTGCTTATAATTTTGGCCTTGTGTTTGACCTTCCTTGTAATTTTTCCATTTTAAAGGCTAACTTTTTGTATTCTTTCTTCCATGCTTCTACTCAATCTTCACTACGAACTTGTATGCCTCACTGAGGGTTTCCAAATTGAAGAGTTCCATTTCCCCCCATATGTACCATTATAGTCCACCATGATATTTGAGAGTCTTAAGTTTCTCACTTTCTTGGATGCCTAATCTTGTAGATAGAGAATGAAAAATGTCAGTGTAAACTTGAATAGATTGGTCCTTACCTTGGCAAAGTTGTTGGCACTATATGTACAGATCATCATATGCTCCAATGGGATTGTATTCTTCCTTTACCACTTCCATGAAATCATCCCAGGTAGGTTCCACCTCAAGGCCAATGTCATTTTTACTAAACCTCTTTTTGTACACTTCCCACCAATTTTTCATGGGTAATGATGCTTTCAAAAGAGCAAAAGTGATCTTTTCTCCATCAATGAATTTATTTATACAAAAGTAGGAAGACAATTGATCTAACCAATTTTATACTACGTCAGCATTGATTTTTCCTTTAAATGTAGGTATATCAAAATTCACCTAAACTTTGAAGGGTGTTGGGGCACTGAAAGGATGTTCCATGGATGAAGAGCCAGGAAGTGCAGATGAGGAGCCAGAATTTCCCATCAATATTAATTGGAGAATTTGGGAAAATTGTTATAGCATCTTTACTTTTTACCATTGGAGGGATTCATTCATCATTTCCTTGAAGGGATCAAATGTCTCACTGTCTTCCACCATTGGAAGTTGTTTGGAGTGAATAGGTGGATAGTTTGGAAGCTCTATTATTTTCCACCCAAGCTTCTTGTAGCTTAACCTCATCCTCAGGATCATACACTATCAAGACAAACCAATAGGATACCACTAATCCAAAACTTAAAATTTTTCATTTATAAATATTTTAATAACACTAAAATAACATAGTAATAATGATTTCTTAGAAAAGAGATGTTTTATTACTCAAGATTGCAAATACAACCATATGTTTATCTCTAAGAAGAGATGCTTGATTTCCATTTTAGGTTACATATTCATTTATAAACATTTTTAAGGTAGGAGGAGGATTTGGAAGGTCACCAATCTCAAGGGAGATTAATTGGTTCAAATTCCATGATTTCTAACAATACAAAATTTGAGGAATTAATATTTTTAGAAACTTACTATTTTTAGATTGCACTACTAAAATTAAAATTTTGGGAACTTACATTAGGTTTTTTCATAAAAACCCACCAAGTGTATCTTGGTTCCATCTCACCATTTTCTCCTCATTCTTATATTTCCAATAGTTTAAACGAGGAGTCAATCAGAGCTATGGTGCAAAAGTTATGGATCTTGGAAGTTCTGTCATCAAGTGAGGTAGAAGCGTCACCTGAATTGTTGCTCGAATTAATGCATGACCATGGCTCACTAAAAGGTATCACCTATGTTAATTATTTAAAATTTCATCCTCTTATATGTATAATTACCCCACTTCATGGTGGATACGATCTTCATTTTATCATCTGACTCAACTAGCACTTGGTTATATCCTAAAAATTCATCCAAGAAGGACATCAATCCTGAATTAATCATTATCTAGATGACCTCTTCCAAGGAAGGTAAAGAATAATTGTATTTTTTATAATCTTTATTCAAGTTTTTGAAATCAAAATTGATTATAATTTCCCCATTCTTCTTCTTTACTAGAACTAAATTAGCCACCCAAGTAGAATGTCTAATAGGGAAAACTATTTTTTCACTCAACAACATTTCCAATTCCTTCTAAAATAAGACACTCTAGGATAGGATTCACCAACCTTTGTCTTTACTTGAATTGTTTATGGTCCAACTTCAACATGATTCTATGGGTGATGAACCTTGGGTTGAAAACCTTCAAGTCTTCATATGTCCATGTAATCAAATCTTTGTATTGGGTGAGTAGATTCTTCACCCTTTGCCTTTCTTCTAGAGTGTAGCTAAGACCAATTTTAACATAGCATGGTTATATTCATCTCCTAAAATATCCTTTTTAAATTTAGATTCATTTTATTTTGGTTGTTTTTATTGTTGTTCTGAAGGATCTAGATCAAGCATCCTCTCCAAGGAAACCATTCCTAGAGTAAGGTAATTTTCTTTCAACTAAATGACTCCTTCCCCCAATTCCTCTTGTCATAAGTAACTAATCTCCTTGTCATGAATTATTTAAAACTCATATTTCCCTAAGTTAATCAATAACTATATGATCTATTGGTCATCATCAAAGACTTATATATTTTACATGTTGTCAGGGATAGATGGACAAGGTACTAACTCAATGGAGAATCTATGTACCTTAGATTCTTTTAGAGGTGCCAAGTTGGTAGTTGAAGTAGCTATTGTATCAATATCTTGATTCTATTCTCTAGGAACAACCACTATATTAAAGGCCTCAAAGGACTCAATTAAATCCCAATATCTATATTTGTACCTCTTTAGGTATGATAGCTTGCATTGGTATTTGTTCTTACACTAATTGACTACTAGTTCTAAATATCCATAGATTAGCAGTTGTTTAACATTATTTTTGAGAGTAAAATGCAATCCCAAAATTAATGCCTCATATTCTATTCTATTTTTAGTATAAGGTAACTAAAATATGTATGCTTCCAATTATTTCTTGACTCACAGATCTACTAATTCAATTCAAACACCTGATCCTTGCTTGGATCTTACACCATCAAAGTCAAGATTCCATAGTTGGGAAGGTCCCTAGGCTTCTAGTTAATGCACCTCAAGCTTTTTAATAAAGGTATAAATCCCAAGATTAGGAGATTTATATTTTACTTATTAAATATTTATATTTTATTTAGTAATAGGGTGATTTATTCTTGGCTCTCGATAAATTTGAATATGTTTTACAACACCCCTTTATGATAACCATATGTGAGAGAAGTATATTGATACATACCCATTCAACGTCTTGGACTAATCTCTATTAAATAGGAATTTGTATCCTTCCATATTATCCACTACAAGTATGTCAATTTTTATTTGTACTCATGGTCTAGATGCTAGTTCAATGCATACATTAGTCAGTTCTCCTATTACATGTACCACTATCTTATCTAATTATGAAAGCATCTTTTTTGATGGGCTTGGAGTCAACCCAAGCTTTTGGAAAATGAAATTTGGCATCACCATGGTTGAAGATATATAATTGAATAAACAATTATGAATGTTCTTTTTAAATGCTTTAATAGTCACTAAAAAATGAGGAACTTATGGTTTGCTCTTGTATATGACATTGGTGTGAGTAGATTTTGTGTATTTTAGTTGACTTCCCTATAATAGACCTCTATAGGAGTTTCTTTTGTCCAGTGATTTGAGCCAATTAATGAAGAGTGATTTTGGATTTAATATTCTTCATGTCTTAAACAAATTTATCCCCTCTTTTGCTTTGTTCCTCCTTATTCTAGGGCTTTTCATTCCCTTTTAGGGGAGGTGGATTGTTGTCACCCCTTGAATTTCATAGAATGGTGGTATTGTTTGGAGGAGTAGATGTTGTGAAGGGTTGCTTTTTATTCAAATTTTAATTACCTTTTTTACGATGTTGAAAGGCATGTATTTCATCATATTTATCTTTTGGTTCATTTTCATCTTCCCCTAGGAAAGAAGACTCATGCATTTCAAATACCATTGCAATGTTTAAGAAACCACTTATATGTGTAACTTTGGTGGATTATTCATCAAGTATTGCATTACCATCTCCCTTTGGAAGATCTCAAATGATACACATAATTACACACATTCAATTTCACCATGTTGTGATGTATTATGGACTCCACCAATTAGGCAGAGTTGTATCCACTATGTTGATTTTTAGTGACTTATTGGGTTGTTATTGTTCTATATTATTTGAAGACTGATTGAAAGTTCTATTATATATTTAAAATCTAGGATTCTGGTTATTATTTAGGTTAGTACATTACCCATCTTCCTCTACATTTTCACTAAGTCATTACTCAATTTATGGACCAGTATTTGGATATAATCTAGTTTTGCATTGGTAGAATCAGCACCTTGTGCAACTACAATATTAGAGGGAATTGAATGTTAGTTTTGTTGATGACTATCAATCTGGACCTAAATATTAATATAAACATAGTTTTGATTGGGTGTTTATGAAATTAGATGAGGAATTGCATATAATTAATTCCAGTTGAATGTGGGAACATTTTGATTAACATGAGGCATGAATTTAGGGTTGGAAAACCAACATTAATATTGGGAGTGCCTGGTATTTGGGGATTAATTTGTCTATAAATATTGATAGCTTATTAATATTATAAATCAAGAGAGGTGTTAGCAAAATCTCTTCATAGGAACACTATAGTGATGGGATACAAGACATTTTTATACATCTCCAATGCTAGTGCTCCATCTGGATTATATTTTTGGATAAACCAAGTGTACATCTTTTGAAACATTATATTTAAATCTTGAATTGGATATTTAACCTCCTTATTCATACTATTGAAATGTTGATACACCAGGCCATGGCTAGTAACTTATCCAAATTGGGAAAGAAAAGTGCTATGATATGTATTCTAAGAAGTGATTGAGTTATTTTGAAGGTTGAGATACCAATCATAGGGAGCATCCTATAAGGCAAAAAATAAAATTTTGCATGCAACATCTTCATCAGTAATAATAATTACCCTTTAAGGACTTAATTTGTTCATCTATAGTTCTTCCTCCTAAAGGGCAGAAAGAAGATAGATACTTCTCTAGGTTCATAGACAAATTGTAAACATTTCCTAGGATGATAATGGTGTATCCAACTAACTAAAGTTGTTGGACCATGGGATGATTAATGGGGTGGATATTTCTTATTGAAAAATGTGTCCTAGCCTAATGTATATTCAAAAACATTGGTACATATCTAGGCCTTTATTGCATTTATAAAGGGGAAACCAAAAGATTGGCTTAGGCCCTAGACTTGATAACTCTCTTGGGTATCTCTAGTGCAACTCAAACATAGGGGATAACCTCTTAATAGGGAAGGCACACAAGTGGCCCTCCTTATAGTGCCAATATTTTTCATATTTATGTGGGTCTTGTGCACATCCTTGGATTTAAAGAGGGGGTCTCTAACATTTTACAATCTCAATAAAAGTAAACTCCACTCTAGGACATGAGTTATATGTATAGGTTGAATAACCTTATGGTGGAATAGTAGTTTGAGCATGTTGGTTACTAACTAGGTTTGTTTATAGTGAAATGAATCCTAGTAAAGAAATTAAAAACTAAGTGAGTTGGATGGATGGATGGAATATATTCTAGAGTGGGTAGGTCTCAATAAAATAAACTTCAAAATGAGGGAATGGTAGAGCAGAAAAGAAGGTTTTATGGTCTAAACAAATCATTTTTGAGGTTGGTTCCTTTATGGACAAGTGTTTCTACAACAAATACTTACTATTTTTAGTTGTTACACACTTATAGACAAACATAGTTAGGTAGTTTTGGGGAAATGGTATAGGAAACTCAATGGTCTCAACTGAAGGTTGCTCCTTTTAGAGTTTCTATTAAACAGCCTTATTTAGGAGGTTACAGCTCAAAATAGAAAGGTATCTATGGTAGCTATGGAGCACACCTATAAGACTATACTAGAGGAAAAACACTCTTACACACTTAAAAATATTAACATAGCTAGCCAATTACTTAAAATCAATGATATATACTAAAATTTTAATACCTTTAGTGCATCTATAATTAGCATACATAAATGATAACAAAAATCATTATCTCTATATTTTTCACACCTTAAATTACTAAATTAATACAACCAAGAAACTAAAACCTCAATTAAATAGAGATGGAAGGAAATTATATGGACATAATTGCATGATAATAAAATTGATTTATTCCTATATTGATAAATATTCTAACCTTTTAGAATGTGTGATTACATGATTATATAGACTTTGGGAGGGGTCACCTCATCAACCAAGTCCATAAAAACTCATGATTACATTACGTAATTAGAACTTTAGTTCTATTTATAGTATCAAAAATGTATGTGTGTGTGTTTATAGTTCACTAAAAATACATCAAAATAAGTTATCATGTATAATGCAATGCACCATGTGCATGCTTAAAAATAGTTAAAAAAAACTTTTACATTTATGAATCAAGTGTAATTAAATTATAATTACAAAGATTAGTCTAATTTTCATGACTACATACAAAATTAGCCTTTAACTAAGGCTTTCAGGGTGATTGCATGGTGATACTTGTTGTTAGAGGTGTTGAAGTTGTAGATTGAGTTGAACTAGAATTTGAAGTGTCAACATTTATCTTAGCTTCCAACTCTTGAAAATACTTTCCACCAACATCATGATGGTATCTAATAATATCCATGTTCAACAATAAAGGTATATACACCCTATTTACTTGTTCCATTAGCCTTGCATGTTCAGCTTTAGTATTTCTAAACTTAATCATAAATATTTTTAACTCAATGAACTTATTCATTGTAAAATTTAACACATATTCCATCTCTTCTAATTTCAATCCTTGCAAGTTCTACTTGAAGCTGGTTGAGGCTATTAAAGAAGCTAGTCAAAATTGGCTTTAGTTATAAGCCTACCATTGGAGTTCCTTTCTTGTAATATATTTAATTCCTATAGAATTAGTAAAATGAGGCTCTCATTATATGTGTGTGTGTGTGTGTGTGTGTGTGTGGCCATTAATGCCTCAACCATTGTAACCCACTCTCTATATTCTTATGTCTTGATGACTACCAAATTCAGGGCATTTTTAGACTCCAATGGTTCCATAAAATTGAGGTGGACATATTCCTTTTTATTTGTATAAATAATGAGGAGATTCAACTTATTTTCATCTTGATTCAAATAATTAAATAATTTGGTAGTTTTAATTATCTAAGGTGCTAACTCAGCCCTCATTTTAATTAGGGCCTCCAAAATATTATATAATCTTGATGTTGCATTCTGCACATCTATTTCTATATATATGAGAACATGTATTGTTTTTTACTTTTGTCTTATTATAATTATTGAACAAGCTCTTTGCTATCCATTTTGATTCCCTCATAAATCTTGACCAGAGCATCCTTATGGGTTTCAAAATAGGATTTCAAATCCTCAATGTAGGGGGACTGCCCCAATTTTTTGTTCTTTCTCTTAGATGAGGTAAATATTTCTTATATTTCCTCCAACATCACCCCCATTCTAGCCTCATCTTAAATTTTCCTCTTCTTTAACATTTATAAACTCCCTATAGATTTGTCAAATATAGATCTCACCATGGGCAACTCTATAATTTCAACATTAGGCTATTTAGAAGCCTATGATTACATATCAATTACCCATTGGGGAGTGGTGTATTCCCCCTTTTTCCAAGTTGAAATATTAAATTAATTATTCATGTATGATCATCACTTTAAGATAACTATCTTCCCTCAGTTAACTTGCTTCTTTGTCATGCTATCAAACATTCTTTCTTATGTTTTGGCTTTACTTTCCCTAGATAGTGCCACATGTCATGCTCTCATTATCCTATCCCTTTGAATTTATTCATTGTGTTTTGGAGGTCCTTTAGTTATGAGTTAATGTTATTAAGCCACATGGCATGATCTTGGAGCACTAGAAGCACAAAACCTCAAGACATTAGATTTATATTCCTTTTAGTGAAAAGCTTTTCATGGTCACAGGTCAATGTGATCAAGACATGTGGAGTGATCTCAGAAGCCCAAAGACTCAAGAGATCAAAGTATTAGACTATAAAATAAAAGAATATTTAACTTCCTCACTATGTGAATTAATACAAATATGCCACATGTTATCCACTCACAACCCTAAAACCTCAAGAACTTGGGACATTAGACTGTAGAATGAAGAACCATTTAACCTTCCCATAGTAGTGATTTAATGTGATCAAGACATGTGGAGTGATATCAAAAACCCAAAGACTTAGTAACTCAGAATCTCAAAGGCTTATGTGAACATGGAAATATTAAGTTTATCGATAAATAAGTGAAGTTCCTATAGTTTTAGTTTAACGTGAATATATGACATGGCCTTCAAAATCTCAAAGGCTTATGTGAACATGGAAATATTAAGTTTATCGATAAATAAGTGAAGTTCCTATAGTTTTAGTTTAACGTGAATATATGACATGGCCTATTTATAGAGCTTAGGAGATTTGTAGGCTTGAATGATGTAAGAGAAACATGTGTCACAATCATGTGCAATATTTACTATGGGTCTTATTGGAGGAAATTAATGGTCTTTAGCTTCTAATATTGTGATCAACATATACATAATAGAACAAAAAATATTAGATCTTTATTCTCCAAATCACATTAAATTAAAAATCAAAGATAATTTAATTGTTTGAGGTCACTTAAGATACTAGTTTAAGCTTAGATTGTTGCAAATTTTACTGGGGTAACACTAGATTTTGAAGAAATAACCTTTATAAAAAATGCATGATACCCTAGTCATATAATGAAATTACTTAGATGTTCACATATAATGATTATGTATCACACATAATAAGCAAATATGAGAGACAATAATTGATATCAGATTAAAATACTGGATAATATAGCAAAGCCACTTTGAGGGGGCAACCTCCATAACAATGCACAAGAGTAGAATACTTAACATGATGATCAAAGACTAACCACTACCTCCTATATATAGTCTACTTAACCATGGTTATTCCATAGGCTGACCTAACTAAGAAAATAGAGAAATGTAACAAGAATATAAAAGAGTTATGTAAGCCACAAGTTGACCACACATATCCCTAGACACATGAAATTTTAAGGGCATAGCATGCCCCTCCCATTCAAAACAATGTTGTCCTTAAATTTGAGTCAACTCTGGATTTTACTTCACAAAGGATTCATTCTCCCAAGTGCCATCTTCATAAGGAAGATTTTTCCATTTGATTAGGTACTCCTTAATTGCTCTAGACTGTAACTGTGTAGTGCACATTTGAAGGATTGCCTCATGATCAACAATAACTCTTCCTTCCTCATCCAATTTTGGTAACTCAATTTGAGTAAAAAATCTATGTCCAATGACTTTCTTTAGGCATGATACATGAAATACTAGATGTATGCAAGTGGAAGAAGGAAGCTCTAACTTGTAAGACACACTACTAATTTTTTTCAAGATCTGATAAAGCCCATAATACTTAGGGAACAACTTGTTATCTTTTTCTTTGTTTTAAGGACATCTTCTTAAATAGATGTAATTGAACAAAGACCCAATTACTAATGTAAAATTTCCTCTCACTCCTATGTTGATCTACCTACTACTTCATGGGATTTTAAGCCATGGCTAAATTTTCACACAAACTTACAAGGACCTCCTATTGATGGTGAATATGTTATTCAATTACATGAACCTTAGAATGGACCTTCAAGGTTGAAGTGATGGATGGAGGGTGGTATCCATATAGTGCTAGAAAAGGAGACATTTTAAAACACATATGAACAGAAGTATTATACTACCATTCAACAAGTGGTAACCAATGAACCCATTTATCCTATTTATCATAAACAAAACAATGGAGATATCCTTCTGGACATTTGTTGACTACCTCAGTTTGTCCATCTGATTGAGGATGATAGTATGAACTATGAGCCAACTAGGTGCCTAAACATGCAAATAATTTAGTCCAAAAATTGCTAGTGAAAATGGGATCTCTATCACTAAAAATGATCTTAGGGGTACCATGTAATTTCTAAACTATATTGAGAAAAATAGAAGCTATTGTACTAGCAATAAATGGCTATGATAAAGAACAAAAATGAGCATACTTACTGAGATGATCTACCACAACCATGATAACATTTTGACTATCAGATCTTGGTAACCTTGTAATGAAATCCATAAACACCTCTTCTCAACATTGGTTAGGGATGGGTAAAGGTTGCAAAAGACCTAGGGTTTTGATGGTTTCTCCTTTATTTTATTGATAGATCATACATTTAGCCACATATTTCTGGACATCCCCCTTGAGTCTTTCCCAAAAAAATCCTACTTGATTCTATGATAGGTTTTCAAAAATCTTGAATGACCCCAAATTGGAGTCGCATGAAGTTCCTGAAGGATTTTTTATTTAAGAAGAGAATTCTTACATAGTCATAATCTATCTTTATACCATAATGCATTACCCTTCCATGTGAATTTTTCAAATCCACCCAAACCTTGTCAAAGATTTTAAATCAAATCATGCTTAGCACTATCATTGTCCCATTTTTATCATGCTTCCTTTATCCAATCTACCTACATAATGGTCATATCACATAGCAATGTCTCAATTGATTCATCCTTCCTAGATAGTACATATGCCACTACATTGTCTTTGCCTTTCTTGTACACTATTTCAAAATCATAGCCTAACATCTTAGTTACCCATTTTTATTGTCCTTCAAATGACAACCATTGTTCTAAAAAATATTTGAGACTATCATGATTAGTATTTACCTAAAAGTAATGACCCATCAAATAAGGCCTTCATTGTTTGACTGCATGCAAAATAGATATCATTTTCTTCTCATAAATGGGCTTCTGTTGATTTTTACCCTTAAGTTGACAACTTTCAAATGCAAGTGGTTTGCCTTCTTTCATGAGTAAAACACCCATACCATACCTAGATGCATCACATTCAACCACAAAAGTCTTAGAAAAATTAGGAGTGGCCAATACTGGAGTGGTACACATAGCCAATTTCAATTATTCAAATTCCCTGGTAGTTGTATCAGTCCACTGAAAGGAGTATTTTTTCAACAAAGAGGTGAGTGGGGTTGCAATGCTACCATAGTTTTTGATAACCCTATAATAGTAACTAGTTAACCCTATAAATCCCCTTAGTTTCTTAAGTGTCTTAGGAATCTAATCCACCATTGCTTGGATTTTTTTAGGATCCACTTTCACTCCTGTACGTGAAACTAGATGACCCAAATACTCAACCTCACAAGCTCCAAAAGTACATTTGGTAGGTTTAGCATACAACCGATGTTGTTCTAGAATTGAAATTACCTATTTCACATGGTGCAAATGGTCTTCCCAATTTTTACTATAAATGAGGATATCATCAAAAAACACCAGCACAAATTTCCTCAAAAATGGCTTAAAAATAGTATTCATCAAACTCTGAAAGGTGGATGTGCATTTGTTAGCCTAAAAGGCATAAATAAAAACTCATAATGGCCCTCATGAGTCATAAAAGCAGTTTTGGGTATGTCTTCATCACAGATCTAGATTTGATGATAGCCAGAACACATATCTAACTTGGTAAAATAAAGAGCACCATTTAATTCATCTATCAACTCATCAATGATAGGAATAGAAAACTTATCTTTAATAGTGTACTTGAGTTCTTTGTAATTATGGCACATCCTCCAAGTATCATCTTTCTTTCTCACCATGACAACTAGTGAAGATTATTCACTTTGGCTATGGTGAATGATTCCTGCATCCAACATCTCCTATACCATATTTTTAATTTCACTTTTCTAAGCATAGGGATACCTATATGGCCCAATGTTGGGTGGTGTACTATCAAAAATAAATTTGATAACATGATCATGTGTGTGGCTAGGTGGAAGTCCTTTCGAAATGTCACCAAAAACAATTGAATGGGCATTAATCACTTGTAGATCAGGAGGTGTAGATGGATGAGTTAGCTAAACATGCATAGAAAACAAACGAGATACAAATCCTTCAACACCCTTTCGAATAATATTTTTCATTTTATGGGAGCTAACAAGTTATGAAGATTTAGCCCTTAATCCCCTTAGCTCAAATGTCTTTCCCTCAGAATAAAAACACATGAATATTTTTTGGAAATTCATCACAATAGTGTACAAAGTGGTGAGCCATTATACTCCCAGAATAATGTCAACTCCCCCCATGGGAATAGCAAACATAGGATAATCCAACAAGTAGTCTCTCATGGCAAACTTAATACTATAGAATTTCCCTGAGCAGATGATAATACCACCATCTGTAATCATGATCTAAAATTATAGAGTGAGATAAATGAAATAGTTCAAACGAGCAACCAACTTATTATTGATGAAGTTGTGTGTGCTCTCAAAATCAATCAATACAGTGACCTTCTATTTCTTTAATAAATACACCACCTTAAGATTTTGGGGAGTACTAATACTTGAAAGAGCATGATAAGAAATAGTAGGTTGAGAGTCTTTAGATTCCTCCTTAGGACCTTCTTCATCCTCACTAATTACCTCATCATCATAATCCTCATTAGCACCTTCAATGTAAAACAACTTCTTTTTAGCATAACGATGGTCTTTGCTCCATTTGTTGTTTCAACCATAGCACAACCCTTTGGCTTATTTCTCCTTAATTTATCAAGGTGTCAATCTGGTGGGTTGAGGATATGATGGTGCTAGAAAGGTGTAATCATGATCAGTAGTGAAGGTTTTCTATTTGACCATCTCTTTTTCCTCTGCCATGAATGCCCTTGGGATAGCTTTTGATATAGATTCTAGGTTAAACATCCAAACCTCCAATTGGATGATATATTTGAGACCACACAAAAATGGATCAGTCAAATTTTCCTTAGTGATGTCTTCCACTCGTAAGGATAGATTCTAAAATTGATGAATATAATCCTTCACAATTCCTATTTACCATAGTTTGGCTAACTAGTTGAAGTAGTTCTTAGAGACATTATTTTTATAATGAGCCAACAACTTATTCATGAAAATAGACCATGTAATAGGAGCACCATTATTTTTCTTTTGAGGATACAACCAGTGATACCAAATGAACTACTTAGGTTCCAGATATAGAGATGCCACTATCACCTTCTGAGAACTAGGAGTTTGATGCAGATCAAATAAATTCTTAATTTGAGTAATCCAAGTGAGAGGATCCTTTCCATCAAACTTACGCATGTCCACTTTTAGCAACATTAATTTCACACTAGAATTGGAGTTGTTAGTGTTGAGAGGAGGAGGACCCAAATGATGAAGAGGAGGGTTATTTGACTATAACTAAGATGATAGGGCATCCAATTGAGTAGTGATTTGATTCAATTAAGTGTGAACCCCATTAATCTTTTTATGCATCCCTAAAACATTAGTTTTAAATGCAAAAAAGTCATCATGTCACACCAAACCCTTTATATCAGCCTGAAGTTGAGAAATCAATGGATATGAAGTTCTAGATTCCATGTTGCCAGTAGAAGGCATCTGATGCATTTATTTCCCCTTTTTTCTTCCTCATGTATAAGGATCAGCCATATACAACCCTTATGAGGGTTTTTACCCCAAAAAAAGTATACTAGGAGATGGTACCGTTGTGATTGCTTTGCCAAGATGAATCCTATGTGATCGCTTTGCCAAGATGAATCCTATGATTGCCTTTACACACTAGGGTAAAAATTTTAGCACCAAAAAAGTGTACCTACAAAATATACAGTTGCAATCATCTCATCGAGATGAATCTAATGACTACAATTATGCAAAGCAAAAAAAAAATTATACTCTTTTTTTAATTATTTTTTTTCAAAAAAATGTTTTGAACAATACTACACTAACAAAAAATAATAATTCTTCTCAAATTGTAAGTTATGTTTTTTTGCTTCTTCCTCTCTCAGAAGTCGTGCCTCACTAGATCTAAAAAAATAACACTATAGGAAACTTTCCCAAATCGAAGCTCTGATACTACTTATAATGAAATTACATAGATGTTTGCATAGAATGATTATATATCACACAAAATAAGCAAATATGAGAGATCACACACTAATAATTAATAACAGAGTAGAATATTAGATAATATAACAAAGCCACTTAGAGGGGGAAACCTCTACAACAATGCACTAAGAGCATAATACTTAACATGATGATCAAAGACTAACCATTACCTCCTATATATAGTCTACTTAGCTATGATTATTCTATAGGTTAGCCTAACTAATAACATAGAGAAATGTAACAAAAATATAAAAGAGGTATGTAAACCACAAGTCAACCACACATATCCCTAGACATGCCAAAGTTTAAGGATGTAGCATCATAGCTCTTTAGGTTTATAGGCTAACTAGGTAGTAATTTTTAAATAATGGGTCCCTATTTTTAAAATTTTGAAAATGGTGTGTGTGTTAGGGCACAACAGGATTATCATTAGAAAATTAAGACTTTAGCCAATGATGTGGACCTTCACAAAAGTATCCTAAAGTGGATAGTGAAGGAAATTTATGGCATCAAGGACTCCATCAAACATATAAAGATTATTTCTAGTGGTAACATGATTCAGGGTAGTTTGTTGGAGGATAGTGAGAATATTTTTTTAGGAAATTTGTAGTTGGAGGAGTGGATCTTTAATATAGAAAGGGAGAAGTTATAGATGTAAGAGAATATTAATAAAGTCATCTAGATCATCAAATTGACTATTAAAAACTACGTGTCTAACATCAATGTGTGAAATGAATTCATTAGAGTTGGGAGAGATGATCAAAGTAACCCGAGGTTGAGTAATAGGATCAAAGGATAGGACAAGGGAAAGATGTTGGAGGTGGAGGCGAAGGTGTGTTAGTGTAGGTTTTTTTATTTTTTCCTATTATTTAATTAGCGAATTTTATATATTTGTGCATACATGGATTTTTCCTACATTCGTGGGACAGGCTAGCTTATGTGGAGATGTGTGTCATAGATGTGCCATAGGTGTCATAAGTAACTCCTTTGACCGGCTATTTCGGGTATGGGAATTACTTCTCTATTATTATCACCTTGTCACCACCTTTCATGGAGGAGTTACAATCTATTCTTGGGGTGCTTTGACCATCTTTTGTGGAAGATTTACTTACATGCTCTCCTATATGTATTCTTCACTTTGGCCATTTTAAGTTAATCGAATATTGGGTTTTGCTCCTATTTGTCTTTTGCAAATTATCTCTTTCAGTGATTTCACTTTGCTTTAGTTTCTTCGTGGTGTGCACCAGCTTCGTCTCGTATGATCACTTGACCATTGCATTTGCATTATTCAGACCCTGGCAACAACTCCGATATGGTATCAGAGCCACCCCGATAATCGTGTGTCTGGTTATGCTATTAATTTATTTTGAAATCAAGAGTTTTTTGACTGCATAGGATCTTTGATTTTGTTATTTGCATGTATTATGTTTGTACTGGCATATAAGCTTTGATGCAGATCTGTAGGTTTGACTCATTCTCCATGTGAAGTATATGAGCATACCTGCATGCAAATAATCTGCAAGTTTTCTTGGAACGTAATTGATGTTATTGGAAAGCTTGCATTAAAAAACTAGTGTGTTGGCATCTAACATGTGGAGAACCTCTTAAGTTTTCTTGAAGGCTGCATGAGCCGTATGGCCTGGTGTCTCCTGAAAAGTCATCTCTTCCACTTTGGCGCTTATCTCCTTAACCCAGGCATTTGGATATTTTGTTGAATGTTGGTGTTGAATGTATGGTGTGAAACTGATCTTGAAGTGTGAAGTTGAGGTTTGGAATCTGCCTTGAAGACTGGCATGGACCGTACGGTCCGTACACCTGCGCAGTCACTCTCCTCCAAGCTTTGACATTTCATGTTGATGTTTCACCTTGGCTGTTGAACAACAAAAAAAGGGCGTTGGAAATTCTGTTAAATAGACCTGCTCTCTATACACCTGATCCTTGTCCGTACACCTATGTGGAACATTCCAACAGCAAGTGAAAATCAGCGAAAATAGTGCAAACTGTTGTCTTTTTGAAAATGGTGCACTTTTTCCTTTTGGCACCTCATGTGGGCCCTTAACAGGCAGTTTGATTGGTAAATCTATCTTTGTTCTTAAATTCTCAATTGAAATTTGATTGTTCAAAATTTATTTCAGTCGAATTGAGTAAGAAATGAATTTTTAGGAACAATTTTAAGTTTTGGGAATTTGGGGGTTTTAATTAAACCTTGAGTTTTCCCCTGTCGAAGACGAAGGGTGAGGCCTGGATTGGCAAGAGGCCAATTCCCCCTCAAAAATACCTCCTTTAGATTCCTCACTCTGTCCCAAGTCCAACGAGTGGTTGGAAGGCCACTTTCTCTCTCAAAATAGGCATTTTTTTAATGTTTTAGTGTTATTTTTTTGCAAAATTCCTAGTTTATGGGAAATTAAAACTTTAAAATATTGCAAACAGTAGCTTGGATTCGAGTGCCATCTTTTGAAAAAGTGCTTAGTTTTCAATTCTCCACAACTTAGGCTAGATAATTGTCAAAAATTCACTACTTTATAAAGTGCCCCCAAAAAAAATTGGGTCTCTTGGGATGCATTTTCGACTGAGTCCAATGTCTTGTTTGCTTAAAGTCTTGCACTGATTTCTCTAAGACGCATTCTCAGTTGATCCTGACATATTTTGAGCATGAATTTGCATATTTTAGGGAGCTCAACATTTTGGGGGGGTGTGATTGCTTTTTAGCACTTAAAATCTTTGCTTTCATTCTCCTTTCTGCATAATTTCACAACTTGCAATCAACACAACTTCACCTAAATTTAGATTAAAATAGATTCTTTTCAACTTAAACTCCTAACACCCTTAAAATATCATGAATGGAAGGTTAAAATGTCAATCATTCTTACAAGTAAAGGGTTGTATAGGATCACCATGGGTACTGAAGTAGAACCCAGCACTGATGCTGAAAAGGTCAAATGGTACAACTGTAGTGATGAAGCCTATGGATTACTGAGCTTGTCTATGTCTCCATAACTTCTCTTCCATTTAGAAACCTCCAAGACTCCCAAAGACATATGGGACACCCTAGAAACCTTATTTGGGAAGCTTGATGAGATGAGAGGTCATGAGCTCGAAAACAAACTCATAAGTCTAAGTCCTAGCAACTTTGACACCCTATAGGACTTCTTCACTAAGTTTAAGGCTCTTAGATTGCAATTGAAAGAATAAGAGATAGAGAAGAAAGATGATCAACTCATCCTTTCTATTCTCGTAAAGTTAGGTTCAAGCTATTCAGTCTTTGTCTCCACTTTCCATGCCACAAAAAGTGCCCTTGGCACTACATGGAAAATGCCTTCTTTGGATTCATTCATTGCCAACTTGACTAGGGAGCAAGATAAGCTAATTCAAATGGGCACAATGAATTCTACTCAACCCCAAGCTTTGATAGTTGGAAATGGTAATGATAAGATTTCAACAAAGGAGAAGAAGCAAAAGAACAAGGACCAGGAGAAGAAGAAAGAAAACAACAATCTTGCCAAAAATAACACTGAGTCTTCCTCCTCCAATGCTAAACCTAAGAAGGAGAAGGTTAAGTGTGCCTATTGTAAGAAGATAGGGCATGATGAACACAAATTCATGAAGAAACAAATAGATCACCTAACTCATCTTCTAGAGAAGCACAACATAGGTGTTCTTGAGTCCATCAAGTAGAATTCATCTACCCAAGATTCTACTAAGGCAAAAGGTAGGGTAAGGAGAAAGAAAAGGGCAAGGCCCTTGTAGCTACATCAGCTTCTACATCTTCATGGGTCATTGAATCGGGTGCTTCTCACCACATGGGCTCTTTCCTAGTTGAGTTTTCATCTTTAGAGCCTTGTAGCATGACTTCAATTAGTTTGGGTGATGACACATCAGTTTTCGTTGCAGGGAGAGGGTTAGTTGAAATGGAAGGAGGAACATTCAATAATGTTCTAAGTGTTCCTTCTCTTTCAACCAATCTCCTATCAGTGTATCAAATCACTCACATTGGTCAGGGCATGAGAGTTGAGTTTTCACCAGATTCAGTGGCTATCAGGGAGTTGCATAGTGATACTACAGTGGTAGTGGGTAGGGCAGATCACCAAGCAAGGTTATACACCTTCTCACATTTTGCACCTAATTCTTCTCCAACAGCATTGCTGACTCATTTAGATGGAGTTATCAAAATATGGCATGAGTAGTTTGGCCACCTTAACTACCGCTACCTTGAGCAACTTTGCAAACATGACATGGTCATTGGCTTGCCTCATGTCCAATTCTCAAAAGGACTTTGTGAGGCGTGCTCCCTTGGGAAGCATCCTGAAGCAAAATTTGACAAAGGCAAAGCTTGGAGGGCTTCACAACCTTTGGAGTTAGTCCACAGTGATGCATCGGGACCCTTTCCCAAACCATCTTTCACAAGGGCCAAGTACATCCTCACTTTCATTGATGATTTCTCTAGGTACACTTGGATATATTTTCTCAAACAAAATTCTGAAGTGTTTGAAAATTTTCTAGACTTCAAGGCTCTTGTTGAGAAACAGAGTGAGAAATCCATCAAGGTTCTTCAAACTAATAATGGAGGGGAGTATGTCAGCAACAGGTTTGAGTAGTTTTGCACCACAGAGGGGATTGATTTGTAGTGCACAGTCACTTACAGTCCTTCACAGAATGGGGTTGTAGAATGCAAAAATAGGTTCTTGAAATAGATGGATAGCTATATGATTCACTCCAAATCCTTAGCACCATAGTACTGGGCTAAAGCCATCACTTGTGCTTGCTACATTAAAAATAGGGTTCCTCACAAAGCTTTAAAAGGGATAACACCCTTCGAAGCTTGGCATAAAAGGAAACCTGATGTTGAGCACCTTAGGGTTTTTGGATCCCCAGCCATGGCCTACATACTAAAGAAGAAACACAAAGCTATGGAACGTTAGTCTAAGCCCTGCATCTTTGTAGGATATCTAGATGGTGTTAAGGGGTATCACCTTTTAGATCTGACCACTCATGAGTTGTTCATTGAGAGAAGTGTCCACTTTCAGGAGAGTCTTAGAGACTCAACACTTGGCACTTCTTCTCTCTCATCAGATCTACTTCTTCATGATGATTCCTCATATTCAGATCAGCCGCAGTAGGTTCCTAAGCCAGAGACATCTTCTTCTTCTTCAAGTTCAGACAGCGAGGATAGTGATGCAGAGTCATCCACCTCTAGTTAGTTAGAGGATGAGGAGTTAGCACCTGACTCGCCCAATTTTGGGCCACTTTGGGCTGGATAGACACTTAAGAGTGCTGACACTTGGGCAAGAGATCCCGCAGATGATAGATGTACTAGGGGGGATTTTCAGAGATATCCACATGCCTTCTTTGCCTTAGTTTCAGATCCACAGACTTTTTGATAGGCATCAGGAGTACCTAAGTGGGATAATGCTATGGAGGAAGAATATTCTTCCTTAATAAAAAATCACACTAGGGACTTGACTTCACTTCCTAAGGGAAAGAAGATGGTTCGATGTAGGTAGATATATTAGACCAAGTTTGCAGCAGATGGGTCAGTTGATAAGTACAAGGTACGATTGGTCACCAAGGGTTTCTCATAGGTGGTAGGCATTGACTACTCAGAGACCTTTGCACCCATTGCAAAGATGACTTCTATCTGACTCACCTTGGCTATTACCACAACACATGGTTGGGATGTGCACTAGATGGATGTGAAGAGTGCCTTTCTTCATGGAGACCTAGAGGAGGAGATCTACATGGAGCAACCACCAAGATTTGTTTAGGATTCTTCCTTAGTATGCAGACTTAGGAAATCTATAAATGGCCTCAAATAGGCCCCTCGATCTTGGTATGCCAAGATGGATTCCTTCCTTCTCACAACGGGTTTCACTAAGTGCCATTCTGACCCCAATGTCTACTTCTTGCGGCAGGATGATTCGCTCCTGATTTTGGTTCTATATGTTGATGACCTTTTGATCACCTTGAGTTCTTCATCAGCTATTACAGTGGTGAAGGCAACTCTCTAGGATAGATTTGACATGACAGACTTGGGTTTGTTGCACTACTTCCTTGGCATCGAGATCTCACAGTTAGATTCAGGGATTTCTCTTACATAACCTAAGTATGCTCTTGATTTATTGTCTCAGTTTCACATGGCTGATTGCAAGCCATCTCTGACTCCCTTTCTATTAGGAGTCAAGCTTGAGGTTGACTATTCTTCACCATTAGTTGATGCCACTCGGTATTGACAACTTGTTGGCAATCTCATCTACTTGACTCACACCAGGCCCGACATATCATATGCAGTGGGACTTGTCTCCAGATTTATGTAGGAACCTCATGAGCTACATTGGAAAGTAGCTAAGAGGATCTTGCATTACATATCGGGTTCACATAGATATGGGATTCATTACAGATTTGGCATAGAGGATGACTTGATTGGGTATACAGATTCAGACTGGGCTGGTGATTCATAGACTCGCAAGTCCACTTTTGGTTACAATTTCTCTCTAGGTTCTGGTCCTATCAGTTGGTCTAGCAAGAAGCAAAATGCTATTGCTATATCATCCACAGAGACAGAGTACAGGGAAGCTGTTGATGCAACTACTGAGGCTATTTGGCTTCGGGGGATACTTTTTGAGTTTGGCATTCCTATCAGGTATTCCACCATCATTTATTGTGACAACTAGTGTATGATTCAGATTTACAGGAACCCGATTCAGCACCAACGGACTAAGCACATAGAGATTCACATGCATTTCATTCAGGAGCTTATTCATAGTTAGGTCATTGACTTGATATTTTCCCAGTATTCAGATCAGGTTACAGACATCTTCACCAAACCTTTCACCGAGAGCAAGTTCATTCATCTACGAGCTCTTCTTGGGGTGTAGCCCACATCTGCAGTAGCATCATCTTCGGGGGGCCCACTAGCCTCTTCATTTATTTTATGTCTCTCTTTTGGGGGGGAGGTTTTTCCTATGGGTTTTTCTCCTTTTATCTATCTTATGGGAGATTGCATTTGTACATGGGTACCTCATTAGGCCTAGTTATCGAGACCCATTTTATATTTCCACACTGCCCACCTAAGCTGCACTTATGGGGGGGTGTTAGTGTAGGTTTTTTATTTTTCCCTATTATTTAATTATGGAATATTATATATTTGTGCATACATGGAGTTTTCCTACATTCGTGGGATAGGCTAGCTTATGTGGAGATGTGTGTCATAGATGTGTCATAGGTGTCATAAGAATGTTATAAGTAACTCCTTTGACCGGCTATTTCGGGTATGGGAGTTACTTCTCTTAACACCTTGTCACCACCTTTCATGGAGGAGTTACAGTCTATTCTTGGGGTGCTTTGACCACCTTTTGTGGAGGAGTTACTTACATGCTCTCTTATATGTATTCTTCACTTTGGCCATCTTAAGTTAATCGAATATTGGGTTTTGCTCCTATTTGTCTTTTGCAAATTATCTCTTTCAGTGATTTCACTTTGCTTTAGCTTCTTTGTGGTGTGCACCAGCTTCGTCTCGTGTGATCACTTGACCATTGCATTCGCATTATTCAAACCCTGGCAACAACTCTGATAAGGTGTTGGTGATCTTAATAAATTTCTTAATGACTTGGCACATGAGGTGTTGGTGTCTATTGGTCCTTGTGTTTTGCTTTCAGATGTCGGTGTGTGTTATTTAATCATTGTTGATTTATTATTGTTCAACAACTTTTTGTTAGCCCATGTTGCTTCTTGTCTATTATTTGATATTTTTTGGCTTTGTATATGATCCTTGTAGAAGACAAGGGACCCTTTAAAACCCTCACCTTACCTTTATAAAAAATAATAGTTTCCATTTTCAATAGTATAACAATAGAACTCTATCCACTCTTTAAACAATGAAGCAAGGTGGGATTTTATATAGTTCAAGCACCACTTAAAGTTACATTACATTAATATGAGCTTCAAAAGGTATGAGACAAATTTATATAAATACTAGTTGTAATTGATTTTCATTGAATCTCTTAGTTTTAATATACCCCTATATTTGTGCCATGACACATTAGATTCACTCAAAGTCATTTCTTACAACCATTTGTCTTAATGCTCCATCTTGTAGATTTGCTCTTCCAACTTGGCTAGTAGTTCCTCATTTCACACTTCACAAACTACATAACCTCCATCATGATCCTTGTGCTCTTTGTTATGTACCGATCAATATTCCATCATTGGTGTGTCTCCATACTTGATCAGCCTTTAGTTGAATGCTCTCAGGTTTCTTAGTTACCTCATGCCATCTCATCCTCACGCATTGTTTTATACCACTAAACTTAAGCAAAATTGGATCCTTTTGTTGATGGATTTACTACTCTATGTGTTTCCTTCAAAATGGGTGTAGGATTTGCACCATCCAATTTTCAAAAGCATGCCCTTCTATACTTATTGAAAATAGGGGTCTAACAACACTTGAATTTTAGAAGGTGACACTATTTAAATGGATTAAAGATGAGAAGTTATTAAAACGGGAAAAAAATTGTTCAAGGCTCAACTTGTTTACTCATATGGGGGAAGGTGCTTCAATTCATTGCATCTTCTAGGCCATGAAGGATCTTGGGCAATAGACCCACAAACTAGACACTCTCAAAGTTTCTTAACCCATAGTAGATTGTATTTTTTAAAGCAAGCAACAGACATGTTATTCATGAATATGTAAAGCAACTAGGATTCAATCTCATGCACTCCAAAGTAGAAATTAACTCCTTTGCCTTTACAATTTATTAGTTAGTTGAGATATTTGCAACTTCGGTAATTGAAAAAGAAGAAAGGAAACAAGGTCCTACAGTCACAATTTTTAATTCTAATGAAGATGGTGTTGTTTAGTTTAGTATAGTTTATTATTTTTTTATTTTTTATTTCTAAAACTCTTAGAACTTTTAGTAGAAGCTAGCAAATTTTATTAAACTTTTTTTTCCATTATTATTTAACTTTTTACTTATTGTTATAATATATGAATTGTAAGCTTTTTTTAATTTATCGAAAAAAAAAATTAGACATTTCATTTAAATGGTACCCATTATTATAAATTAAATGGCCAAAAAAAAAAAAAAATTATAAATTAAATATTTTTTACTTGTAATAAAATAATTTAATCATTATTAAAAAAAATTGAAAAAAAAAATACTAACTTCAATGATAATAAATTATATATTTGATTGCTTGATCTTTATATAAAAAATACTAACTTCAATAAGCCTACATTATTAATGCTCGATCACATCTTGCATCTAAATGAACAATAATAAAACTTCCACTTTTAATAATTAAGATTATAAAAATATGGGATAGAATATCCAATTTAAAAAGATATAAAAATAAGATATACGATAAGAAAAATTTAATAAAAAGGAAGTCAACAAGACTCGGATAACTCAATTTAATTAACATTAAATAATATAATAAATAAATTAAAAAATAATATGAAGCATTATTTCTCCATCCCAAGGAGGCCTATAATATAATTTCCTTCGTTATATGTTTTTATCGTGTCACTTCACTGAGTCGCGTAAAAGTAGGACCACAAATTTAGATGCTCGTTTTTGTCCCCTATGTTGAAGATTATAACGGATGTCTCTCACCTTTGGTAATCCTTCCTAATTTTAACGGATTTCTATGATTCCACGGTGGTAAACACTACAAATGAGCCCACCCCACGTCCCTACCTAACCCATGTGAATTTCAAAGATCCTTTCACGTTGTTTTCACTTCCTTGTCTTGTCCGCATAGGAAACCAAACCAAACCAAACCAAAGAATAGTTGAGATCTAAAATTAAAATAGAGATCATAGTTGTCTTGAAGTGTGCACTTGAATTTGAAAAAGATGAGGAAAATAATGTGTTTTGGGTTTACATTATATTATGAAAATGCACCATCAAACGATTGAAAAAGAGAAAAGGATGGGATCATAAAACTCAAGGCACTCCAAGAAATCCAAAACTCTCATTGTCCCATAAACATATTTGGTGCATTTTGTGGGGGTACATTAATAGGGGATCATTATAGAACCACAAAAATAGGAGGAGAGAGCAAAAGGGATGCACAATAAGTAATGACAAAACACTCTAATAATGCCTAATTTGAACCAATAACCAAATTTTACACTAGTATCTTGGAATAATACAATTTAATAACTAATAAATGCCTTGGGTTGTTTTTTGAATACCTACATAGTACCTTACCTTGATGTGTATGTGTGTGCATACATATTTAAGTAAAACATACATGGTATGGTACACAAATTTGTTTCCGTAAAACCCCAAAAAAAAACTTCAATATACATGAAGAACAATCTTTCTTTTTCTACACCAACATAGGTAAGTTCTAATAATTTGTTGAAATCTAGAAAATTGTAAATGATATACCCAATTGACTAAATATTTGAGGATGCTCGTATGAGATCACTTCTTTGAAATCTATGTTAAATCTTGGATACATTAATGAGTGTAAAATTTTAACGTCAAAAAATTAACCTAAAATAATATTTTTATTACTACAAAAAATAAGGCTAAAAAATTTCTTGGAGAAATTGAAATCTAAATTCCCCTTTTTATGAGATCAAAATTTGTGCTAAATACTTGAGTTTAGAAGAATATAATGAATGGAACATATGCCAATATATTCCCAAAGCCAAGATTAAAGAATATCCTTAATACATGTTTTAAGTATGTCTTGAAATAATTAAAATCCAAATTTCCTTTTTTATAAGATCAAAAGTTGTGCTAAATATTTGAATTATAAAAAATATAATGAGTGCAATGTATGCCCCCTTCATAGATGTGGGATGAAAATGTGAAGCACACATCTCAAAAGAAAAGAAATACGCACATCATGGGTAAGATAAAATATAAATCTAATGATGTCTAACATAGAAATATGTCATCTTGAAAACATGTATGTTATATAATTTTCCTCATGTGATCCTATGATGCAATCAATATAAGAACAAGAGTAATGTGCCTCACATGGGCAAAATGTAATCAATATAACATAAGAGGTGATATGCCCCATAAGAATGCAAGATATAAGCAATGTAAGAGTAATACGAGATGCTTCATGTGGGCCTAAGATATAAGAAATTTAGTACCCACAACATAATATATATTTAAAGTACAACTATGATTTATTGCCCCAAATAGATTCATGCTATAGATCATGACAACATAGAAAATTAATAGAAGCATTGTGCATGATATAGATAATGGAAATATATAACAAACATAACACCTAATGACAAGAAATTAAAAGAGGAACTTGTAACATATGTGACCAAGCATGGAGCAAACACTTCATACATTAAAAACATACCAAGCATATATAAGACATGTGAGGTACACTAAACATAGAGTAAGGACATAAAACATTGATCAAGCACATAAACCAATGAATACTAATAAACCACAAGGTAAATAAATTTATGATGCAACTAAATATAGAGTAAACAATTGAGACATGACAAAGCAAACATGGCAAGAACATAAATACATATAAGAAAACAAAGCATATAAGGGCACATCCATTATGAATTGTACACTATAGAATATAAGATAAAATGAGATCTCAATATGATAAAGAATAATCAATGAATATAGTTCTTGAAATGGTACCACATGATACCCACATAATTTCCCCATCCTACTATGAATCCACAATCAAGGACATATACTGATTGCATATAAGCCTTGCATCTATCTTAATAGTCTCATCAAAAAACATGTTTATAAACAACAATTGTAATATAATTTTGTTTTAGGAAGAAAATCATTAACATCATAATGTGATAATGTTTTGCAACTCATCACATAAAAATTTAAAGGAAAAGAAATTTCAGAATATATGTAATAACAATTTACATAACAATTATTGATGAAATAAATGCAAACAATGAAATCAATTAATCACATTCATATCAAAAAAGAAAATATAAAAATAAAATGAAAAGATAAAGGGGAACACTACTAATCCACATCTTTCATTAGGATTTAATGTGCTTACAAACATGTTTCTAAAATAAATGTGCCATAGTCATTTGGAAGTTATTGTGGGACTTTGAGATGGGACAAAATAAATAAAATCAAAGATGACACTCAATAAAAGAAGAAGAAGCAAACTTGATAATAATAAAGAGAATATGTGCAAAAGGAAAAGAGAAACCATAGAAAAAAATCAAAAGGTGGTGAAATAAAGACACTTTGAAGATAAAGAACAATTCAAAGCAAGCTAGAGAGAAGCCTATGAATATAATTGAAATGATGAAATAATGTGAGAATAACTAAATAAAAATTTATAACCAAAGCTGAAGAAAAATTAAGATCAAGACAATACCAAAAACATATGGAAACCAAGGAGAACTAGAATTAAGAAACAAACGAGAAAGAAAAGCCCAAGTGCGTGGCTGAACATAGAATAAAGTTGAGAAAAAGCCAAAATTTCCAAAATCAACATGAAAAACATATGAATAGAGATGCAAATATAGAAAGAAAGGAAATAAACATACCAACAAAGAGATATATAGTAAATATATGTAAAAGGTATACACAATTCATTTACAAATATGAGTAGTTAGTTAGAAAACAATAACCAATAATACCATTTTAATCAATTGAGTCATAATAATCACTAGAAGAGATGGATAAAGCAAGTTGATGGGTTAAACTTTTACATTAATTTTGTTGAACAAATTGTAAACTTTCAGAGAAGTAGGTAAAAGTGGTATTCCATTGCAAAAGTTTATGATGTAAGGAAATGATAGATTGTAAATATACTATGCCATAATATTTTTAAATAAATATTTATATTCCTTTTTATAAAATATGTTCTAGGGCTAATTTGTATTTTTACTAGAAATGTATGATTAGTAGTAAATTACACACAATTTAAATATATGAAAATGATTTTGCACATGTTCTACATTAAGATTTTTGGTACCTTATAAAAAAAAAATTAATTAATTAAATCATGTTAGAGGATCCCTCAACCTTTTATTATCTCAAAAATTATTAAAAAGGTATTTCTAGAACTCCCAAACTAAAATTCAAGCTAAAACCTCATAAAATCCAAAATTAGCATATCCAAAAGTTTATGAAAAAATCCCCACAAAGAATGGTAAGAGCAAATGGTTCACTACCCATTAAAGCTTATAATTATAAAAAAAGAAAAAAAAAAACCTATAAAAAATTAAAATTCTTTAATATGAAGGAAACCAATATAAAAGACATATTTCACATGATTATTTCCCTTTCATAAATTAATAGAAACAAAAATTCCATAACCAACTAAACACCAACAAAAAAAAATCCCGTATATCAATTAAGGATCCAACTTTTATTAAACAATAAAATATAAGTAACATTGAAAAAGATCCCAACAAATTCTCTTATCATGCTGAACTATTTTTCCAAAAATGTTCTACATTCAAGAAAAATTCAAAATTAAAGTTTCATTAAATATTGACAAATCTCCCTAAGTAATTTAACTAACTTGATATAAAAGATCATAATAACTATGGCATTCCTCATAATTAATACATTTTTGAAATTATTTCTTAGAATTTAGGCGCTTCTTACCTTTACAATCTAAGAAGGGAAAATTGAAAAAAAGGAAAATAAAATATAAGTCCCTATCTTTTAGAATAGGGACCCACTATATTTATGAAAAGGTCTAAGTCTATTTTGAAAGTCTTCTAAAGAGAAAGCTTTATGTGATGCACAAAATTTTATTATTCAAAAAATGTATGAACACATTTTATTTAAATGAATATGTTAATTTTATTTGAAACTTTTATGTATGTATAGGTCTTGCCAGATACCATAAATTACAAAATTCCATATTTTATGAAATTTAGTTTTCAAAAATTTTGCTTGAAAACCTATCTTTGACAATTTTTCAGCATTTTGCACCTATATAAACCATGGAACAAAGTTGCTATTCAGAGTTTTTATTCATAGGTCTTGTTTAGGGACAATTATTTAGAGCTTATATTTACAGTTTAGGAATTCACAAATTTATTCACCATATATTAAAATCTTTTCTATTTGCTCTTCAAGAACCAGGTTTTTCAGAAGTTTTGCATTTCAGCATTTTGGTCTTTGGAGAATTTGTTTGGATTAACTCTTCAGAAAAAATACTCAATATGAAATTGGTCTTTGGTGAAAATTTTCAAAACTTTTGTTTGGTGAAAGTGTTCATAGAAAATGTTTGGGATTTTGATTTTTGGGATTTTGGTTTTCGGTATTTTGGTCTTCAATGAAATTATTTAATGAAAGTGTTTTAGAGGATTTAGTCTTCGATAAACTATTTGAAACTTTTATTTAGATCATTTTGGTCTTTGATAAAAGTGTGTTGATACTTTTTTTTTAGAGATCCATTTACTTTGCAAACACTATTTTAACACAATATCCTGACTCCCAACTACTGAGAGCCCCTGTGGTAGAGTAAACCAAATTGAAAGAAGAAACAAAATAACACTTGGAAAAAGGTAATTATTGTCACTTGGATTTTTAACCTTTGAGGAGATTCCAAATCTCTACTCATCCAAGTGGCACAATGGAATCACTTTTAGGCTTGTGGGTAGCCTAGGGAATGAAGTGAGTCTCTAGATAGGGCTAGCTCCCTTGATGTACCACTTGACTAAAACTACTACTAACACTTGGGGGGTATTGAAAAGGGTTGAGAATAACATGAAATCAAACTAAAATATGGAGGTGATACACCAAATAAGTTTTATGACTTCCAACCACTTGCATTCCACACTTGAGACCAAGGAACCAACTAAAACATACTCTTTCCCAAATCTATGTCTTCTTGCATTAATATTACATTGTGGGGTCCTAGATGATATGTGAGGTTAAGAGGACTATAAAAAAGGTATTTAATGACTCTAATTAAAATACTACTCACTTCAACCATGAGCATCTCCTGGAACACTTCACATACCCTACAAGAAGAGGCTGCAAATAGGTGAAAGAATGAAGAACAATGCTAAGGAATCCATAGTCTTCACTAAGAGAACTCAAAATTCAAGTAGAGAAAACTATTAATAATAATTAGAGAGGTAAAAACTTATTAATTTTATTAATAAAAATGTGTATAATTGAGCAGGGATTCGCCATACTTAGGTGGAGCATAGAATACAATGCCAAAATGGCCAACTCGTTAGAGAGAGAGAGAGAGAGAGAGAGAGAGAGAGAGAGAGAGAGAGAGAGAGAGAGAGAGAGAGAGAGAGAGAGAGAGAGAGAGAGAGAGAGAGAGAGAGAGAGAGAGAGAGAGAGAGAGAGAGAGAGAGAGAGAGAGAGAGAGAGAGAGAGAGAGAGAGAGAGAGAGAGAGAGAGAGAGAGAGAGAGAGAGAGAGAGAGAGAGAGAGAGAGAGAGAGAGAGAGAGAGAAGTTCAAGGGTCATAAGGACACTTATAAAATCAATAATTTCAGTTATACATGGAAATATTATATGGGTTGAACCATGCAAGTTTAGAAGTAACAAGTGTCAATCCAAGTCATTAAAGTTAGGCAAAATGGCACAAAACTCTTCTTTTTGCACAAAAAAAACTACCTTCATGATTGGAGCTATTTGAGAGACTTGTAACTAATATAGGGAAGATAAAATTATTTTAATGGAAGGAGAGGCTCTCAAAAATTCCTCTCCATGAATTTTTACATGCCTAGTCTTTTGGAAACACCTGGTCGAGAGCTATCATCATCTACTGTCCTCAAAACTGCCCTTCCATGCACCCTGCACACTTGGCCTCAAAATTGGCATCATTGTCCATGAAAATTATTAGGAGGGAGTTAATTAAAATTTTTAAGACCATAAATTTCCTTGGAATCATCAAGGGTACCTTAAAATCACTTCACTTGAAGATTTTCTCCCCTCTCTCTAGCTTGTGCATTAGGCCAATTTTGACTGGCTGAAAGTAAGGACATATTTAAAGAAATTATGGGTTTATTAATGAAATTTAATTAATATTAGGGATTATATTAAGTATAAATATTCCACCCAAACTTTGTTTCATCTCTTAATTCATCCTGTAGCATGCACAACACATAAAATAGTGAGAAAAGGCCTATTTTGCTCTTGTCCATACAATTCTATATAAATCATCATAGTTTGAAGTAGATTGGGGCAGTAATATACAACATAAAATATGTTTCTTAATCAAAATGTACCCTTATAATATCTTTCCAACTCAAATTTCTCAAAACTAGTCATTAGTAAGGGTTTTGTAGGGTTTTAGGCTTATTTTCGGTCTTGACGATTGCTCATAAAGTTGGGACGTCAAAATTGAGAAATTTTTTCACAAATATGGCCTATGAGACCATTTATAACACCTGAAAACTTCTATATTTCCCATTCATAGCTTCATGAAAGGTATGAACATTGGAAAGTGTCTATTCGAGCCAATTTACATAAATAACAGGGTTTGAGTATGTTCTAGGCCAAAAGGTGGCTTATGGGTGAATCTCTTAAAAACAAAAGGTTGGAAAACCTCTGAATATTTTTTATAAACCACCTTAAATCACTATAAAATCACCCTTGAAGATAGAAATGTAATTGATCCCTGCTTGGCACCATGCTTAAAACCTTGTCAATAGGTTTTGCCTATACCTTGGGCTCAAAATGACCCTAAAGTGGATTCCAATACCAAAAAATGGCTTAAAAATTTTCATGTAAACCTCCATGATGTTGATACAAGTCATTGAGATGCTTTAATAAAACCCAAAATGAAAGTGACCCTCCTTTTGAGACTAGATCTATTTCTTGCCCACTAGGTATGCATGCAAACCTTCTTGGTCGGAGCACCTTGTTTTCCTTAAAAACCTATAGGTTGAATTATGATGTCCCCCTAGGTGTGTTAAAACTTCATAAAACTTAAATTTTACCCTCCTTATCTTCTATG